>OX336378.1:25532090-25785942 GCA_946902895.1 Fragum fragum | reverse complement strand
TAACTTCTTTAGTTTATGACTATTCTCATATACTGTCTGGAAATGGTTTTACCCATTTCCACTCTCAATTTCTTCATTTTCCGCAATGTTTTTCTTTCCAAAAAAACGAAAAAAAATCACACACTAAAATTTCATAAAGTTTAAATTGTCGTCTACAACTTCTTTCAATTTGGACCTTAAAAAGGATTTAAGCAAAGCGTCAACGGATATCGAATCCAAATAAAGAAAAATAACTTCTTAAGTTTATGACTATTCTCTTATTCTGTCTGGTAATGGTTTTACCTATTTCCACTAAGTGACGCTTTTAGACGCCCCACGCTTGTAACAAGCAATTTCTTCATTTTCTGCAATGATTTTCTTTCCAAAAGGACAAAAAAAAAACACTTAAATTTCATAAATTTCAAATTGTCGTCTTCAACTTGTTTCAATTTGGACCAGTCCAAAATTGCCTGGTGTGGTAATGGTTTAATTGACGGATCGCTGGTTACGCCCATTAAGAGCCAACAGAACTGCGATATAAAACTGTGTTAATTCGAAAAAAGTATGGTAAGTAATATTTAATGAAAAAGTAAAATCGTTTGGTGACGATCATGGATCGAAATATGTTATAAAAAGTCGAAACCCTTTTTACTGTGTTTTGTTTATCGCCCACCTCAATCTAATCAAGAATGGATATCTTCTTTTGATATGCAAGTTAAGAAAGTAGACGGGATTAGCACTGAGTATCACATAATTGGTGACTTTAATATCAATTACGTTCCAAGTAAGAAAGACTTTATGCATAAATCATGGTCGAATTTTGCTTTAAAGTACGGACTTTCTCAAATGATCAATAAACCAACTCGAATATCTAAAACGTCTTCTTCAATTATTGATCATATCTATACAAATCGAAATGACAGGTTGGCTGAAATTTTTGTTTCGCATCTTTCACTGAGCGATCATTTTCCAATTTGCATGACACGAAAAATGAAAATTAAACCCTTTAAAGGAAATAGCCATTCGCTTATGACATATAGAAATTTTAAGAACTTCAAAACACCAGAATTTCAAAAAGATTTAAGTGCCTCACAGATACATTTAATTGAAACTGAGCATGACCCAGAATTTGCTCTTTCGTTGTTTTATAATATTATTCACAAAGTTTTATCCGTCCATGCTCCAATCAAATGTAAACGTATTAAAAGTAAGCATCTTCCCGAATGGATAGATACCGAAGTGAAAAAAGCTATGTACGATCGAGATCGTTTTCATAAATTAAAGGATTGGGTTAACTATAAAACTATGAGAAATAAAGTAGTACACCTTATTCGCAAAAACAAGAAAGGTTTCTACAATAACGCAGTTAATAAAGGCACAAGTAGTAGGGATCTTTGGAAAAACCTTAGAAAAGTACAAAACAATGACAACTTGGACAACGTTTCATCCCCATTACCTTCGGAAATGATATTCAACGGAGAGCATATCCGCGGAATACATCAAATCCTCAGTAATTTTAATGATCATTTTATCAACATAGCAAACATCGTAAAAAAGTCATATTTCAACGAAAATACATTTTCTTGCATGCACACACATTTAAACAATGTATTGAAAGACAATTTTTTTGACATAGATTACATTACACCCTCAGAGGTTTGTCAAATGATACATAAACTTGACATAAAAAAGCTGCTGGTATTGACGGAATAAGCGCCAAAGTTCTGAAATCGTGTGGTGATCACATAGTTTTACCATTAACTTCTATCATTAACAACAGTATTGCCAAAGGTATATTTCCAAATGCATTAAAAGAAGCATATGTTTTACCTCTACACAAGGGGTCTGAAAAAGAAGATCCAAATAACTACCGCCCAATATCAATATTGCCAACTATTTCAAAAATTTTTGAACGTCATTTATATAAGCAACTATTTTCATTCCTAGATAAAAACAACATATTATCGAAAAATCAATCAGGTTTTAGAGAAAAACATTCTTGTCAAACAGCCCTCATTCGGCTAATCGATGAATGGTCAAAAGAAATTGATTCCGGGAAGATTGTCGGTTCGGTTTTCGTCGACTTAAAAAAGGCATTTGATTTGGTAGATCATAAAATTTTATTATATAAGCTCAGGTTACACAATTTCTCAGAAAAAGCCTTAGCTTTATTTGAATCTTATTTATCTAATAGGAAACAGTACATGAGATATATTGATATTTATTCTTCTCCGCAAATAATATCTAGTGGTGTCCCGCAAGGCTCTATTTTAGGGCCTCTTCTGTTTTTAATCTACATAAATGACATGAGTTTGCATGTTAAAGCGTCCAGGTTAGACCTGTATGCGGATGATTCGACACTTTATACATCTGGCATCAACAATGACGAAATACAAGCCAACTTACAAAATAGCTTAAATTCAATACTCACATGGTGTTCTAATAACAATATGCTTGTAAATGCGAATAAAACAAAGTGTATGCTTATTGGACCTAAACATAGAATAAAGAGGTTAAAATTAGATTTAAAGATAAATGACGTGGGTATTGAAATTGTTGAGTCCCATAAAATTTTGGGTGTTCACGTTGACAAACACCTGTCATGGAATGTGCATATTGACAAAATTAGTTCTATAATGAATAGTAAAATCTCTCTTCTAAAAAGAATTTCGGCTTATCTGTCGTTTGAAATGAAACAATTGTTTTACAATTCTTACATATTACCTATTTTTGATTTTTGCTGTACAGTTTGGTGGAAAAGTGCTAAATGTAGGATCTCTAAATTGTTTGTGCTCCAGAAAAGAGCAGCCCGTGTTATACTAAGCCTTTCAGCAAGAACAAGTTCGATTGATCTTTTTTCCACACTTAATTGGTTAACTTTCGATAACCGATGTAATTATCACACAGGTCTTTTAATATATAAATGTAGAAATAACCTTTTGCCAGGGTATATGGCAGACGTCATTTCTTTTAGTAATAACACTTACTACAATTTACGATCAATTACTCATCATGACATAACTAACTCAAAGTTTAATACATTGTACAAGAAAAACTCATTTTCGTACTACAGCATGAGTGTGTGGAACGAAATTCCTTTTTCAGTTAGAGATGCTACATCTTTATCCAGTTTTAAAAAACAGTTTAAACAATATTTGCTATTGAAACAATTCTAAAGTCTCACCAGAAGATACCTAAGTAATTAACCTAAAGGCGTATCTGTCCGTAGATTTACTATCCTTTTGAACATTCCCCTCCATGTTTTTGTTGTTGTTGATAATCAAACTCTATACGCATGTTTTTATCATTTCATCATTTACAGTAATCATTTTCATAATAGCGAAGGCAACATTGTAAAAAAGACTATTCAGGTATTCTAATTTGAAAATGTCTTAATGTTCTACCTTCATGAAATAAAGCTGTTATTATTATTATTATTATTATTATGAATAAGCAGTATTTACGACGTTCAAGTCACACCGCGGCTATAGCGAAGTTGGTAGCGTGTAGGACTCCTAATCATGGGTCCCGAATTCGATCCCCGGTCAAGGCAGATATCCTTTCCGATGGATGGATAATCTTAAAACTAAGTGGGATGAACTGCTAGAGGATCGGAAAGGATATTGTGGTAGTTCTGGTGCGAGAAATAACAGGAATATATGGTTAGGAGCTCCAGCCGCTTCGATATGACTGAAATACTGTTAAAAGTGGCGTTAAATCTCATTCATACATACAAACAAAAACAAACAAGAGTTTTAGTCATGAACCAACAAAAATGTTTCAGATTAATGTTTGTCAATGTCGAAGTTCCCAAAGTTCACTTACGATTTAAATGAATGATTTGATTAGTCTATCGATTTTTGATTGACAGCTCGAGCGGTAAATAACCAAGCTTCACCGCGACAGATATTTCACGGTTGGAACCCAGTGACACTTCAAATCATAATACCATATAACTTGTGTACTTCAAAGAGGATAAAATGTTATTTTTTTACAAACAGAAACCTTAAAAATCACAATATTAGTGACTGTGTTGTTGGCGTATATCGATCATTCGATTTGTAAGCATCAAAACTTAACGTTTTAACCCATTCCCACACTATCCTACCTTTTTACGCCATCAAGAAGAAAGCTTTGGAAAACGTTGTGGAAAATGAAGAAATTGCTTGTAACAAGCAATTTCTTCATTGTCCACATTGTTTTCTATCCAAAAAGAGGAATAAAATTAAAATTCCATGTACTTGAAACTGTCGTCTACAACTTCTTTCAGTTTGGATCAGTCTAAAAGTCTGTTATGTGGGAATAGGTTATCTGTATCATTTGAGCATAGGCGCAAGTCGGTCATCGTGAAGGGACATGTTATCGTCGTCGGATTATATGTGTAAATCATGCACAAACTGTCAACATATAAGATCTAAAATATCATTTTAAAGTCAATAATGGGATAGTGTCAGAAGAAATACGATATTATAATATGGGTAGATTTTATAGAAAAAGGAGATTCGTGTTCATTCCAATGTGTATTGGTATCTATTTTTGTGTATTTTATCGGGTAAGTGCATTTGACCTAATTTCATTCTAATGTATTTTCTACAACCTCATTTATTCACATTTTTTAAAAAGAAAAACGAATAACTTGACGGTTTTAGGCTTGTATAAATGATGGATTGCGTTGGGTCAATAAAAATCGCATGACCAATCAAATTATTCAATTAGACCGGAAATGAACTTTGAACTCCAACATTTACCAACAACTATGTGCAGCATTTGATGATTGGCGACCTAAACGTCGTAACTACAGCTTCTTCAAGCTGTAGTTACGACATCTAGGTCGCCAACCAAGCGATTTACTTTTATGCTACATCTCAATGACTATTAATTTTGAAAAATATAACACTCTACGAGATCGCAGTTGAACTTTCTGTTGGAGTTCAGAGGGCCTAGCTGGCGGTCCGTTAATTGTAATCGCCGAAACTTATATGGCCAGTAGAACTTGGATCGGCCTAAAGCATTGTCATTTCCCAACAAGTATTTATACAGGCAAGTATCTTGTTATATAGACATAATTCTTCACATATTATTGTTCAAGTTTAAAGCAATGATAATCGTGATATGTAGGTCGCATATTTTTCACGTTTCAATGAATTTTTATAAAAGAAAAATACCTGAATAAAGCATTCTTCATTGGGAACTTAAATAAAACAAAACATGTTGTAAAGCTTAAATAATACACTTCTGCGGTATCTTATAGCAGAATAAAACAATTATAATAAATCAGCAATGAATAGAGATAGTTTAAAAAAATCTGATAACATGCCTTTGTCGATGGTTCAGCGCGAAACAGTTGTAACTGCCTATGAAAATATAGGCAGTAACAACTGTTTCGCACTTAACCATCGATGTGTAAAAAAATAATCTTAGAATAGACTAATCTTTCGTACGCACAATAATGATAATAATAATTTTGAAAAAGCAATATCTTCCTGTTTTACCCTTTCCTGTTTACAAAATTTTAGACCTGTCCAAATTCAAAGGTTTTTGCTGACATAATTTCAAAGTGGATTTAATTTGAAAAATAATAATCATTCAGTAGGGTAGAAAATATTGTTGAAAAAAAAGGAAATTGCTTTTTACAAGCAATTTTTTCTTTTTATACAATGTTTTCTCAATTAAGGGAAAAACAATCTGGGCCCCAGATTATAAACCCTTTTTCGCACTCAATTGAGTGCCTTCTCAAACTTCAATTTTAGATGAATATTATGTTTCAAAAATAACTGTATGTTTTGTGTTATAAATTATAGTTTACTAATACATGCCTAGTATTTCATGTTCACGCACTTGTCGTAAAATTTAACATGATAAACATACTTCATTTCGAATAGAATTTTGAGTTAATCCTAAAATCAATACGAAAAAAATTCATAATCGCGGGCCCTGATCTATACCCGAATGACTAACAGACGATATGAGTTCGGACCGAACCCTTAATCTAAAGTACAAGAACACTCTGTCTCAATTTTCGGTCACTTGACCTTTATCAAGAAACAAAATTTTCAAGAATTAAAAAACACATCTTTCCTCCATATCGAGGAATTATATGGATTATATTATATTAATTATATTATATGAATTATATTATATCAAAGTTACATGGAGGAAAGATATTGCTTTTAATTCTTGAAAGTTTTAATTTGTTTTAAGCAATTTCTTCATAATCCACATTGTTTTCTATCCCAAAAGACGAAAAAAAAAATTCCATCAAGTTGAAATTGTCGCCTGCAGCTTCTTTCAAATTTGACCAGTCTAAAATTTTGTTGGGTTGGAATGAGTTAAATTAGATCTATAAACTATCCTTGATACTATTAATTGGTGGCTCGCGATAACAATAAAAGAAAACGACGAAACAAAAAGCTCACTTGAACCGAAAGTGAAATTAGAACTCTAACACTTTTGTGAGGCATTTTTATCGGTTTTGCGCCTTAAACGTAGTAAATATTGCCTATTGAAGCTGTATTTACGACGTTTAGGTCGCCAACTAACAACTATTCGCTTTTATAACATGTTTCTGGTCCCAATTTTTTTCTAATAATGTCGCTTAACCCCTTCCCGTTTAGCAAAATTTGAGACCTGTCCAAATTCAAAGGTTTTGTAAACGAAAAATTAAAGTGGATTTAATTTGAAAAATAACCATTCAGAGTGTAGAAAATATTGTTGAAAAAGGAGAAATTGCTTTTAACAAGCAATTTTTTTAATTCTTCTTTTTTTCTACAATGTTTTCTAGATTATGATATCAGATGGACGTCAAAACCACGGATTGAGCTGGAAAGGAAGTGAATCGCTCTGTGGCAGCGGTAAGCCATCCGTCAACTGCAAGGTTGCTGGTTCAAATCCTGACCGATTGTCACGTTGGTATGTTGTTTTGCAAGAGATTGCAGAACCTCAGCTTAAGACTGGTGATACCCAGTGAGCACATGAATAGTTGAACTTTGCCGTGATGTGACTGAAAGATAGTTCAAATTTGCGTTAAACTCCATTCAAACAAACAAAATTTTAAAATTACAACAAGTCGAACCATATAGCTCAGTAAGGAGAGAGGGTTAGTCTCAATCCTGGGGTCGTGTCTTCGAATCCTGGCTCGACCAACAATCTCTCCAACATTTGACCAACGTCATCTGATTCTCAACAATGGGCGAATCACATGTATTGTGTCTGAGTGGGATGAAGCAATAAATGTTGTGGTTGTAATACTTTGGGGATTGACAGGAAGTCATGGTTAGGTACGTCAGTCTTCGCTTTTTAACTAACATTCTGTTGAAAGTGGCCTTAATTCTCGTACAAACAAAGCAAAGGTATAACTAAAACTCACAGTTATATTTTGTTTATACAAGTATAAGTTGTTTGTTTTTTATGAATAACGATGTTTCGGTTTTAATATATATTTTAGTGCTTGTATTTGATATTCTAAATTGAACGAGAAATGTAGAATGCACATTAACCCATGGCAAGACGAAAAAAATTAGACTAGCCCAATTCAAAGAAGTTGCAGATAACAACTCTTAGTTCACTCCCTTTACGTATTTTTGAACTATGCACTTTTACTTTCAGAGGAATGATCCAAGTCAAAGCCAAACCAGTTTGATTTCAAGAAGAACTTCGTTGACTGGTGTCTTGTCTAGAGGACCCGATGCAAATTATAATCATCCTGTTAGACAGAACTTTTTACAACAAGCACATAAACTGGATAAAATCCAATCAAAACGCTTGGGACATCTCTTAACTACTTGTGAACGTCAATCAAAGGACAGTGTTGAGCAGTTTAATATAACCAGAACTATAACCATGACGATTCCAAAGTATGATATTAACTACTGTAAATTGCCAAAAGCTGGCAGCACGTTTCTCACTAAAATGTTTAAAATATTATCAGATGAAAATGCCAGCATTTCAGAAATATTCTATATGTCGAGAATGTCTCTTCACCACCTGGTCACAATGCCACATGTGACAGCAGAAGACGAATCTTTTCACTCAAAACCTACAGTATTGCTAGCAAGAAATCCATACTCCCGTCTCTACTCTGCATTTATAGACAAGATTTATATACCATCAGGGAATGATGATTTTATAGATCTACAAACACAGCTACATGTCAACGATATGTGTGGACCACGCCCTACATTTACAGACTTTCTAAAGTATGTCATAGATACTGTTCACAAGGGAAAGTTTCTGAACAAACACTGGGCGCCAATACATGCATTGTGTAAACCTTGTGAAACAAATAATTATTTTCTTTTAAAACAAGAAACTTTCACAGAAGATGTTAAACTGTTAATGAATCATCTCCGCGTTTCAAATGAGCTGAAACACCGTATTGTTAGTGCTTTGACAGTTGAAAAAGAGGACATTTCTGTCCCGGGTATAATATTTACAACGTTTAACTTTTCTGAGGAGAGAACAATACACCGCACGTGCCTTAATAAAATTGACGTGGCGAGGTTACTTTGGGAATCATTCCAAATTCAAGGTTACATACGGACCGATAATCCTTTTCCTGACAACAAAGTTCTAGAATACTCTCCCCTGTCTATTGACATCGTTGCTGACGTTATAATGATGCAAATAAACAGCGACAGGCTCTCTGATGCAGAGAGTAAATCTCAACGGTTCTTTAATCTGAAAAAAGCGTACGAAGATATACCAAGGACCATTCTGCTTGAAATACAGAAAATCTACCGAGACGACTTCGAACTCTTTGACTATGATTTAGACCCTCCACATTCATGATTCCGCTCTCCCGAGGCATTTGATGTAACGTCAGATCCCTCGATTGAGTGTACCGAAGGATCCTTGGACTGAGCATAACGTCGGATCCCTTAACTGAGCTTCACTCATACAGTTCGAGGAATTTCCCAACTGTTTAACCATAAACTTATGCGCAAAACTATTATCTACAGACTGAAGTATACTCTATTCCAAAAGAAATGATGCACTTGATTCTCACAACATTTGACCATCGAAAACGTATTAACCCGTCCGAAAACAAAAAACTTCTTGACGCCCCCAAGATAAAAGCTTTAGAAATCAAAGTGGACAAAGTTACGACATTTTGCTCGAGAATAGACGATTTATTTTATAACAAAGAAATCAAAATATTAGATCGATAATAATCAAAATACATGTATTAGATCGATAATGCCAGGAGCAAAAAATAACTATGACTTTAAAGTCTAAATCCTTTATACCAACAACAATAGTCAAATTGCATTCCTATCGGATTGAGGCCGACATCTCTCCTCGCATATAAAGCGCCTTCAGTCCTGCAAAAGATATATCATTTTTAATGCTCTATTCTTCAAAGGGGATAAAATGCTACTTGTTTAGAAACAAACCCCTACAAAATCACAACATTAGCGACTGCGATGTTTTAAACAATAATAATCAAATGTGTCACCTGATGAAGAGGAACTTACGTCTACGATCCCAAAATGCAGGTTAAAAAGTAAACTTTAAAGCTTATATACCGAAACTACTTAATACTAATCGGTTAACCCATTCCCCAACAACACAATTTACGACTGGTCTAAATTAAAAGAAGCTGCAGATGACACTTTCAAGTTGATGGGTTTTTTTTTTTTTTTTTTACTTTTTGGATAGAGAAAATTCTGGATGATGAAAAAATTGCTTGATACAAGCAATTTCTTCATTTTCCACAATGTTTTCCAAAGCTTTTTTCTTGAGGGGCTTAAAAAGGAGGACTTGTGTGGAAATGGATTTAACAACACAGTAGCCAATGTTGCGATTTTCGTCTGCAATTTCTTTTAATTTGGACCAGACTAAAATTGTGTCGTCTTGTAATGGGTCAAAGGTTTTAGTTTGAAGTATAGCATCGGGTTCTTGTTTAATCCCTGTTTTTTCATACTTTAGAAAACATTGTGGAAAAGAAGACTTTGCTTGTGACCAAAAAAATTCTTTTTTTTTTTATCCTACAATATTTTGTACCCTACTGAATGATTATTTTTTAAAATAAAATTAACTTTTAAGTTGTCGTCTACAAAACCTTTAGACAGGTCTAAAATTTTGAAAAACAGTAAAGGTTTAATATATGGTCATAAGCTAATACAATCTGTATCAATTGGGTGTAGACGCAAGTTGGTCCTCGCTTGGATACAATATCGCCGTCGAAATATACTTTAATATAAAAAAATAATTATTTACGACTCGATGGTTCCGAAATGTTTAATGCTTTTACCGAATGAATAGTGGCGTTGAATAGATACATTATCACTATCGATCTTTACTTACTGTTGTCAGACGTTTGAAAGAAAGTCGCCCAAACTCACAACCAAAGAATTCACCGCGATTCTTTTACCAAAACGACAAGAAGTTTTTTCCTTTCATAGATTCACATATTTGAGATTTATAAATTTTTGAGAAAATAGCGAGAACGAAGAAATATGTAGTATAGCTAATGTCACTTTGTTAAGGGGAAAGCCCGATTACGACGGATCGCGGCTGTGTCTATCAAAAAGAAAAAAAGTCTTACTAACCAAACCATTCATTTATGCTGGAATGTTAACTTTGAACTCTAGTAATTATGTTAAGCGTTTTATTACCTTGGCGACTCAAAACGCCGTAACTAAAACCTTTTCAAGTTGTAGGTAGAACGATTATTGCGCCAACCAACGATATTCCTTCTATGTAATGTCCCTAGCCACATAATCATAAAAGAACATTATGTAGTTTTTTGATTCAGTCGAAGTGCCATGTCGGTGGGCGAGGTCAGCAACCCACCAGTTATCATGTCGTCTATTGGGCGACCGAAATATGATATCACAAGCCTAATTCAAGTCGTAGTTACGACATCTCGGTGCACAAAATGTACACGCTGTAAGATTGTTTTTATCGCACAAACCTGCGACTGCTGACTGGAAGCCCGCATTATAATCACACGCCACCTCATTGTTGACGTAGTTTGATCTTTTATCCTCGTAGCGCCCCGACTGGTCTGGTCCCCCGACCAGGGCTCCGTATAGTACATGAGGGTTGGGAGCATTCATCTGCATGTTAAAGGACGCGCATGGTGCCGGGGACATCGGACAGGAACTGGAGGTATAATGGAATGTAAGCAAGTGATAAAGAAAACAAACTAGCAATTTCTTCTTTTTCTAAATTGTTTTCAACATTGAATAGCTGGTGTATTTGCTTTTTTAATTCTATAAACTTTTAATTGTTGTATGCAACTTCTATTAATTTGGACTAGTCGCACGGTTAATCAATTCCCTGATGACTAAATTTTAGACTAGTCCAAAATGATAGAAGAATCCGACGACCATTTGTAGGTTGATGAAATTCTAAAATTCTTTGTCTTATGGGGTAGAAAACATTGTGGGCATTGAAGAAATTACTTGTAACAAGCAATTTCTTCTATGTCCACATTTTTTTTCTTGTGGGACGTACAAGGTAAGGATTGTATGGGGATGGGTTAACGAATCACAATAAAAACATTTATTTAGCAAACAGTGCGTCACAGTAACTTTTATGTTTATTTCTCGAGATTACATTTTTACTAATAATATTTTTGCTTCTGAACAACACATGTACATACAAAATGCGCTTTCTCTATTAACATATTTCCATAAAAAAGCTTTGGAAAACATTGTAGGCAATGATGAAATTGATTGTTAATATCAGCAAAGCAGTTATTTTACATTTAAATACTCACATTTGGAGAGTTAGTGTGAAATGACAAAGTGTTGCCAAATGACGAATCGCTGGCCAAGCACACTGACTCATATGGCCACGCCCACCTAATCATCTAGACAACCCCCTGACTCTAACAGGAAATTTCATTTCGAAATTAACCGACTTTATCTTGAAAAAATTATGGTCAGTAACATTTAACAAAAATGTAAAATTTGGTCATTGACCCAGCGACCTTAAATAAGCTGTAGTTACGACGTTATGCTTAACATAAATGCAAATAACGTTTGAACTCAAAGATCACTTGCGGTCTAAATAAATAATTTTGATTGGTCGATTTTTTCTTTTATTTACGGCCGAGATCAGCCGAATGGTTAACACAGCTCTAAAATGTTAGATTAAGCATGATTACCTTCCGCGGTGATGAGGTTGTGTAGGTGGATTCTTCCCAAACCCAACAACAAAACTCCTGCCAGCGTCTCCCAGCATAAGGTTGATCTGAGACTCCGCCCAATTCCGGTATTCAGCCGGATGTATTCCCTGCATGGACGCCATAATTGCAATCAGTGCCATGTTGGCTGTGTGTTTGAAAGAGAGAAAAACATGAAAACCCTTGTTCTTGCGCTTTAGGGATTTTGTCTATACAGGCCGAAATGACCACAAAATACAATTTTGTTAATGTTTTCAATTCTTCACGAGCACCTTTTTTAAAATTATCCAAATGTAACTTTCTAAATTATTTTTTTACAGAACAAACTTGATTCTATTTGCAGCAATATCCTCAATAACAACCCTTTCAACAAACATGTGAATTACAATATCCTTTAAGAAATATCTTTAAGCAGAGGTTTACAGACAACCTTTTCGCTAACCCTCGGTCATCTTTGACTTAACTAAGCAAGTCTTAGAGACAACGGCTTGAATATTCATTAGGTAGAGCAAAAGCTCGATAGTTTACGTTCAGCGTCAACGTGTATTGATGCATATGATTTATTATCCAGGAAACCCTTGGATGGAATATATCTTAAATTATTTTGATAATAATTTCTTTGGTTACAGTGATATATTTAAAATGAAATGAAATGCATAACGTTGGTGTAGCTGTAGGTACGACCTTTTGCTTTCGGACTGAGGATACGTACACTGCATAAAAGCGATAATCATTTATAAGATTTTGTATTCTTTGTCAAGAACATGTCCCAATGGGCAACTTTTAAGCTTATCTTTGTCCGTTTTTGTTTTATAAATAATACCATCTGAAAATAAACTTATGTAGGAAAATAGATAAGGTTGAATTTATACATGCGTATCTGTTACTTCCCCATTGACTTCTAAATGCCAATCCATTGGGGGTGTAGGGGATCGAGCCTCCTGGCATCCAGTCTTTGAACGTGGCTTCAATGTCCGCCAGGTATTTGTTATCGTGAGTAATTTTATACAACAAGACCTGAAAAATGAGGTAAAAACACGGAGAAATTAAACCCATTCCCACACAATCCCTCCTTTTTAACCCATTACCAGACAGCGTAGTTTTAGACTGTCCCAATCTGAAAGAAGCTGCAGACGACAATTTAAAGTTAATTATTTTTTTTTTTTTTTTTTTTTTTTTCATCTTTATGGTTAGAAAACAATGTGGAAAATGAAGAAATTGCTTGTGACAATCAATTTCTTCATTTTCAACATTATTTTCCAAAGCTTTAGGGGCATCTAAAGGCGTCACTGAGTGGGAATGGGTTAAAGCTATCAAGAAAAGGCTTCAGAAAACACAGTTAAAATTGAAAAAGATTTGCATGTGTCAAGCATTTTTCTTCATTTTACTCAGTGTTTTCTATCCAAAAAGGTGAAAAAATACACCAATTTTAAATTGACGAACACAGCTTCCTTCAGTTTAGACCAGTCTATGGGATGGGTTTAGGGGTTTAAATGGTGGTTAAGTATTTGGGTGATATTCTTTGTGACGGATAGGCGGTTGAAGGGTATAGATATTCGCCAAGAGTTTTAAACAAGATGGTAGACACAATTTATACCAATATCCTATGAAGAAAATCAAAGCGAAAATTGTTGATTCTTTTTAGAGGTCAGAAATGTCACCATATTCATTGTCTCATCTCGAAAAACTTATAACCAACCTTTTATATATAGACTTAAAAAGATACTTATTCACCGACTCAGGTAGGACAAGTACGCTATAATTACGACTTTTAAGTTACAAAAACAACAAAAAAGCTTCATATTTATGTCGGCAAACTTCGGAGACCAAAGTTCAATTCTGGTCTAAATGAATGATCTGATTGTTCCACGGATTTCTATGGACCCGTCCGAAAATTACTATGAAAATATAAAAGTATCGTTATATCGGTAGAAGTAACTTAATAACATGAGAAATTACTTTTGTTCTGTTTTACCTCGCCTTTTTTTCTTGCGACGAAATATGTTAATACTATATAAACCCTAGATATATGTTATTAGCAAATATCTTTCATTGCTAGGTCTACTCTCTGCAAATATCTACTCCACAAATATCTAGTGTACTTTTCTGACATCGAACCGCTAAAAATTCAATTCGCAAAATAAATCTTTTATACAGTATATTCTAGTCATCTTGTAGCAGTTGTGCCGTCATCGTGAATGAAGGTTTCGTGCAAACTCGGCTCATTCTTGCACTCAGTTCATTCTTAGGTTTCAGGTACTTTAAGTGAAACAAGTTCAGACGTTTAGAAATGTCTGCACCCCCCCCCCCTTAATAGCCCTTTAAACATGGAATTCTAATACTTCTAACTCAGAAAAAATTCATCTAAATATCAGGTGAAACTATTACCGGATACTTTTTTATTTAAAAAGAAAAACAATGAAGACCGAGAGAAAAACTTGAAAGGAGTAAGTCTAATATACCTTGAACATTCTTAGATTTGAAAGTCTTTTATTTCTGCTCAAACAGTGAAGATTTCCCAAGTATAGTTTCTTAAAATGAAACCACATTATAGTCGAATATACAATGGTTCTAGATCAAATTATTCTAAATGGTGAACAGATCGTCGTCAAAAATAATAGACATAAATCGCCATTAATAGAAGAAAAATCTGCAAGTTCTTAAGTAAGTTGCAGTATAACGAAAGGGAAAGATCATAGCTTAGGCCAAATGCCCCCCCCCCAAAAAAAAAAGAAATTAGTATTTTACCATACAACCAGAGTTTTTCTCATCCCAAGACTGACCCCAAGCCGCACCAGTAATATAGTTCTTCTTGGCAACGTCTAAATAGTGGGCGTCTTGAGTTGCTAAGTATAACCAAGCCGCTCCCCAACACATCTCGTCCGTCTCATTAAATGACCTGGATAAATAAGTTAAATGTCAACATTTTTTTTCTTAAAAATATTTCATTTAACAAATGAAGATACTATGTTTAGTTTTCATTCAGGTATGGACCTAAAAAGTTAATCACACTGTATGCATATACCAAGCGGATTCATACATCAGTGTGATTGAGTTTTTAGATTCATACCTCATTGAAAACAAAACAGTATTCCCTTCATTTATCAATAATTTAATTGTTAGTTTCATTTATCAAAAACGAGCGATCTGATTGGTCGAAAAAATTAATTCATACCTCCATGAACAAAATTTTGAGCACACAGCCATTTTGTTTGCTTCCGCACAAAATAGTTCCATACAAAAAAGTATCGAAATTTGTAAAGTTTAGCTTTCTTTCGCTTGATGGTATTAAATTATAAGAAATGAAGAGAATATTTTTTGTTTTCATGGAGGTATGAACCGAAAAACCTAATCACACTTATGTATGAATCCGCTTCGTGTATTCATACATTGTGATTAGGTTTTTCGGTTCATACCTCCATGAAAACAAAAAATATTCTCTTCATCTCTTAATAATACAAATATTTTACTAGTTTTGGTTAAAAATAAATACGGATCTACTTAGTAGGCATGCTCTAAATTTTTTCTATAGATGGATGAAAAAAATCAGATAATCAAAACGCTTGAATTTTGAATCTAAAATCAAATTACAAATTTATCGAATTATTGAAATTTTAATGTATTTATCATGTGCAAACAGATAAAATCATAGCTGATCTAATTGTTCAATAATCACATTTTAACAACCCTTATACAAAGATACACACATCTGTAACCATTCAACTAATTAAATACGGTAAAAATTTTGTCAAGCGACCACTCGATGGACAGACAAAAAGTGGTCGCTGAAGAGAATGGTCGCTTGATAATCTTTTAAGAGCTACAGATAGACGGCGTTATTCGTGTTTTAGATTTAAATATTTCACCAATACTGCTATAAACCATAGATTTAAATATTTCACCAATACTGCTATAAACCATAGATTTATTTATTTCACCAATACTGCTATAAACCATAGATTTAAATATTTCACCAATACTGCTATAAACCATAGATCTAAATATTTCACCAATACTGCTATAAACCATAGATTTAAATATTTCACCAATACTGCTATAAACCATAGATTTAAATATTTCACCAATACTGCTATAAACCATAGATTTAAATATTTCACCAATACTGCTATAAACCATAGATTTAAATATTTCACCAATACTGCTATAAACCATATATTGTATGTGCTCATTTGAATCGTCTCGACGTGTACCCACAAACATAGGGTTTTGTTGAGAAATAAGGGTTTTAGAATGCTGCTACCCCCCCCCCCCCTCTTATCTAGAGTTCTGTTTTTGTCACATGATTATGATGGATCGATTTGCTTATCACAGAATGCTCACTTAACACTACTTTATGTGGTGCTAATTAGTTCAAATATTATAGGATATTTAGTTTCGATATTTCTCTTTTGCAAATTCTTCAACCCCTCAAAAGCTTATCCTTTTTGGAAGGGGAAATTTGATGATGTTATCTTAATAAAAGTTGTCGCTTAATAGACTTGGTCGCTTGAGCAAAATTTTGTTTAAAGCAATTCAAGCATAATTCAAAACTAGAAGACAAAATTTTAGACTGGTCCAAATTCAAAGATGTAGAAGACGACAATTTAAAGCTTATAGAATTTTAGATTTTTTTCCAACTTTCTGGTTAAAAACCGTTATGGACAATGAAGAAATTGCTTGTGAAAAGCAATGTCTGCATTTTCGAAAATGTTTGTTCATGGGGGAAGGGAGGATTTAAATCGTCATTGTGTGGGAATGGGTAATGTGAGTTAGAAACAAGTATTTTTTCTAGCACACTGTATATTCCAAATTATATCCATCCCATTTCTAGGACGCTGCCTTGTTGGATCATTTTTTTCTTTCTCAAAACAAACGATGGATCACGTTGATTGAACAATCAAATCATGCGTTAAGAAAGGCAGTGAGCGTTTTACTCCAACATTGGTAGACATTTATATTTAACCTTTTCGTTGGTTTTGCGATTCAAACGTAGTAACTATAGCTTATTATTCAGCTATCCGTCAGTTGTGATATTAATTACAAAATCCTCTTTCATAACAAAAAGCAATCCTCCATTCTAAAACCCCTACACACTAATAGTAGATGAAAGGTTGTTTGAAAAAGAGAACTGTTTTTTGTGAACCATTTTGCCACTTCTTTCAATCGGGACTACTTTAAAGTTTTGTCGTCTGACGAATGTGTTATATTTTAGGTAGCAAAGCGTCAGCTTTGACAGCTTAAGTTAACAGACAAAATATGAGGTCGTCTCAAAGTTCAACGGGTGCAAACCGCCTCTGGAGGCTTAACCACTAAATCCATTAAATGCCTACGCCATAAAAAGTAGTTTTTATGTATTTCAGGAATATTGCAAACTCTATTCAAATTGTAAAGAACTCTGTCAAAGGCATGCTTTTTAACCCATTCCCTATCATTTACGCCTTTTAAGCATCTAAAGAAAACAGCCTTGGAAAACATTGTGGACAATGAAGAAATTGCTTGTAACAAGCAATTTCTTCAATGTCCACAATGTTTTCTATCCAACAAAGGAAAGATTTTCTAAATCCAACCATGCTTTGCTAGCTTACAGTACTCTCAGTACTTTGATTTTTAATGAATCTTTACCTATAATACGCAGATGCGGCTTGAACGCTGTCCGAATATTTGCCGGGATGTGCCTCCGCAAAAGAAAATAGTTCTTTTGCATGGCTTAGCAGTTCATTTGCAAAAGTAGCATCTGGAAATAAACGGTTCTAGTCAGGTAGATGGTAATTATGAGCATTTGATAAATCGAGGAAAAGTATCATTTTTATAAAGAGTGTATACGTCTGACATTTGTTTGAATGTTGATCGGACGGTAAAAACGTCTGTAAGGAAAAATATCAGGAATCACACCAATTTAGTTCATTCTAACTTGCTACCTCGAGATTAAGATGCATGTAATCATGATAGTGATGATGTTCATAACTGACTGATCGCTGGCCCCGCCCACTGACCCCGACAGAAACATCGACTTAGCTAGTAAACGGCGTTGTTTTGCAAAATTTCTGGAAAGTTACAGGTGATAACCAAAGAACGGAATTGGTTGTCTGGCGACATAATTGTCGTAACTACAGCTCGAATAACATCGTTTACATCGTCAAATTAACAAAAATGCTCATATTATACGGTGAAGTTTGAAGCCTATATCCGGATATAATTGTTTGATTCCATTGGTTGATCAATTTTAGATTGACAATCAGTCCGATTAGCTCAGTTGGTAGAGCACTTAACTTCAAACCTCAAGATCACGGGTTCAAGCCCTAGGCTGGCCACAACCAAAACTAAATGTCTTTCGGATGATACGTTCAATTGAGGCCCTGTATGACGGTGCTATTCATCGAGCACGTTAAAGAACCAGGCGGAGCTCTCATCAATTTCACCCTGTATCCTCACACTATCCCCGAAAGAACTAACCTTCTTCTGTGGGCATCACACATACGGGCATGTGCTACGATAAATAAACGGAAATACACACACGATTTACAATCGCGATCCGTAAATTATTAAGTCACATAATACCAGATTTTGATAGTTATGCCAGGGGAAAATTAGGTCTCTATTTGACGGATCGCCGCTGTCAATCAAAATCTCGATTCAAAACATTCATTTCCATCGAAAGCATATGAGCCTATGCGTGACATTTCAAACAATTTCGCATGTGCGTGACTCGCACACATTGAGCACCCTGGACAGCCATTAGGGACAATAAGAATATTCGCTGATTGTTTAAAGAAGCTTTGGGTCAGTGTCTTTTTACAGAGCGCAGAGTGAAGACTCTGATCAGACTGTGCGGATGCACAGACTGATCTGAGTCTTTACTTGGCGCACATGTGTAATGGTTGGAAATGTCATGCACGCGCTCATTTGTGACTTTGACGTCGTAATAACAACTTATCCAAGTTGTATGTAGGACCTTTTTTGGTTACCCACCAACGCCATGTCTTCACTCTTCGTTAGAATTTCCTTGTCCATATCTAACACAAACTAAACTTGTTATTTTTTAACTAAGTCAAACCAATTTGTTGGAGGTCACAGGGAGTGACATACGGTTTTATAAACCCATTACCTGACGACAACATTTTGGGCTGGTCTAAACTGAAAGATGCTGCAGCCGACACTTGAAACTATTCAAAAATTGGAAAACAATAGCTAAATAGGGTAGATAACATTGTAATAAACGGATAAGTTGCTTGTCACGAGCAATTTCTCCTTTTCCCGACAGGAGTTATTACGATCGTATTTCTTCAAGGTGTCAAAGAGAAAGTGCCATTGTGTGGTAATGGGTTAACTCATCCAATCTTGATATTATGCTGAGAGTGTGCTATAGAGACTTGGAACAACGATGCTTACTAACAACTTAGCAGTGGCTATGCTAGAGCTTTCAGGACATTGGAGAGAGCAAAATGGTTTCGTACTTCTATGTTTGAAAACCAAATAACTTGCTGCGAAAGCAGCCGCAGTTTCGGCCGCTATATCACTTCCTGGATGCGTCGCGTCGATCTTGTAGGCGGGTCTGTCCATTGTCATATCTTCTGGACGTCCCCAAAATGAGTGGTCTTTACCGCCATCCCCGACCTGCAAATATACAAGATTAAAAAGGTACCACAAATATACAAGATCAGAGAATGCACAAATTTACAAGATCAAAAGAATACTGAAATATACAAGATTAAAATGACTGCAACTGAAAAATATCAAAATAATACTGCAAATATACAAGTTAATAATAATTCTGGAAATACAAAAGATCAAAAGCATAACATAAAACTACACGATAAAAATGTACTACATATATACAAGAGAAAAAGAAGAAACCGCTAGAACGTAATTTCACCGTCGAGCCAGATAAAGTTTGAATGAATTTACTGAAATTTGCAAGTCATAATAAGACATACCATTCTTTTTCTTTAAGTGTTTTATCACTATTGCTATAAGTTCAAATTATATTAACTTTATAAATTCTGTTTTCATTTGCTCGGGTGCAAAGACTGAAGCATTTGGCCTTTACGAAACGGTACTTAAGCATCCTTTTAACCCAATCCCACATAACGCCGCCTTTTGAGTCACTCCCTAAAGGAGATTTTGAAAATAAAGAAATTGCTTTTTATAAAACATTTTTTCATAATCCTCCACGTTTTCAACCATAAATAACAATTACTTTTTTGAATTTCATTTACTAAAATTCTCGTCTGCATTTTCTTTGAATTTGAACTTTTCTAAAATTTCTTCGTCTGGTCATGGATTAATTAAACATTATACCTGAACATAGAATTCGTTTGGAGCCACGTGACATCGCATGAGGTAATCCAGTGGCCATTTTATACTATCATACATGTAGTCAAGTTGACCTGAAGCGTTGTACGCGTCCTTAAATTCCAGCAAGCCCCAGGCTAGACTCGTCACAGAGAACGCCATTGGGAAATTGAACTTCACGTGGTCACCAGCTGTATTTATAGTAAGAACGATAATCAGTAGAAAAGATGTACAGAACTAAAATAATTCAAATATGTGCCTTCAATGCACTTTATTGTCTGCTATAAAGAAACGAATGTCTAGTCAAATCAGCTCTTTAGTCCTGGGCTGCCGTTCTTATCTAAGATACTAATGCATCTCTAAGCAATATCGTCTTTCGGCGACAAAAATGTAGTAGGTAACTGTGTGCCAAAAGATAACCCTTTGTTTTGGTCTTAGCGACCGATAGACAAACAACCCTGTCGAAGAGGCGTTTAATGTGTGCGGGGATAGTGGTCCGGGATGTTATTTATCCCTATTTTATAAAAAGGAAACATTTGAAACTATTTAAAATGGCTCCACGGAAAGTATTGAAAGTGTAATAGGAAGATATTCAAAGTATTTAGAAATCCTGTAAAAATGGAAGGCCCTTCACCTGAAATACCTACATCGTGTGAACTTAACTATCTAGTTACATAACAAAATTAAATTATCACAAAAAATAACATAGAATCCTCCGGGGTTTTTTATCAATTATCTAGTAAGTAGTGGAAGTTCTAGAATAAAATCAGGAAAGAAATCATTTAACTTAATATCCGGTATCTTAACAGACAGTAAAGCAATACCGTGATAAAATTCATTAACACCAAAAATGTTCATGAAAAAGTACAAATAAAGCATTATCCGCTATTTTTTCGTGAAAATTATCCGGTACGTGGTGGTAGTTCTATGCAATCTTATTAATGATTGCGATTTTCTGTTTAAAGGTTTGTTCTATTTCTATTGTTTCTGTTATCTATTAATATGCCTATCTTTCTCCATTAAGGACACAAAGAAGCTGCGATTTGTCCTTAATTGTTTTAAACATGAAAAATCAGTAAGTAAATTCTTCACAATATAATCAAGGGTATTTTCAGTGGCTGGTTATTTTTCAAGTAAACGATAACACGTCATATTTCAATTGGAAAGAATATGATGTCCTCGAATGTTATATTTAAGTAGAATGATCTCATATCCTAAAAAGTATTTTTATTTACAGTAATAACTACGCTTGCTTTACCTCTACCCTTTTTAACCTATTACCATACAAACATTTTAGACTGGTCCAAGTTCAAAGATGATGCAGACGACAAATTTTACTTGGTGAAAATCTAGATTTATTTGACTATTATGAAAGAAAACATCGTGGATAATGAAGAAAGTGCTTGTGACACGCAATTTCTTCATGTTTCAAAATGTTTTCTAAAGCTTCTTTTCTTTGGGGCGTCACTGTGTGGAATTGGGTTAAAACCGTGAATATACCCAAACTATGACCTCGACGCATCTTACTTACGCCATTCCCAAAAGATACGGTTTCCTTTTCTTTCTGCAAATATTATTATAACAACTTTGCTGTTGTCGAGCTGAAATATATTTCCGAAACATTCAATTTTATATCCTCTACTTTGTAGATCTTAGTTATGTTTATTGACTTTTTTTCTTTACTTCCGTATATACATGTTTTCATAAAAAAATGTTTTTATTTTGTTTCTACAGCAGCTTTCATGGGCAAACTCTGATTACATGTATTTATTTCATTTACATTATCATTTGCAATAAAGATGTCCGGCTAGAAAAAACTCAACCATAGCAAACTGTTTGTTATCGGATACTAATAACTGTGTTCAGAACCTCCAAATCTTTATGAATACGAATGTTATATTTTAGATGACTTGAACACAGATACTTAAATAGTAATGTATCTATGTTAGCGCAATAAAGTCTTTTTATTTACTCCTAGTAACACTTAGACACTTTTACATAAAGGAATGACCGTAGTCGTCAACTGATGTTTTATTTGAGTGGCTAGTTCTTCTAAGTTTTTAAGTCAATTTAATGTCTTTTTTATTCTATTATAATTTAATTGTTAGTTTCGTCTATCAAAAACGAGCGTTCTGATTGGTCAAAAAAGTTAATTCATAACTCCATGAACAAAATTTTGAGCACACAGCCTTTTTGTATGCTTCCGCATAAAAATAGTTCCATACAAAAAGGTATCAAAATGTGTACAGCATTTGGCTTTTTCGCTCGATGCTATTAAATTATAAGAAATGAAGAGAATGTTTTTTGTTTTCATGGAGGTATGAACCGAAAAAAACTAATCACACAATGTATTAATCCGCTTCGCGTGTTCATACAGTGTGATTAGTGTTTTCGGTTCATACCTCCATGAAAACAAAAAAATATTCTCTTCATCTCTTAATAAACTCTTATTTCATTGTAATGTTCAAGAAGTGCCAAACATACTGCATAATTATACACCCCTGTTCAAGAATTCTTTTTATGTATCCTTTTTTTTTTTTTTTTCCTACTTTCATAATTGAGATTTTTTTTATAATTCTTTTGTATATGTCTTTATTCTTACCATTAGTTTTTATTTACAGAAACTATTCATACCAAATGTTAATTCTCAGCATAGCTTTACAACGTATTGTATTTAACCACTTATAAAACCATTTTGTTCTGTTAAATACCATGTTTAAAAAAATATGTAGAAGAACAGCGATGTTAGGATAAAGGTTTTACTCTTTGAAACACAGTTTTGATTGTTAATTTCAAACTGAGAACGCATTTGAAACAAAGAATTAGAAAAGCCTATATGTGTAACAATGAGATTTTAAAATATCGAAACCATAATGAGACAAAAATGAAGTTCAACTCAGAAATGAAAATGTAAAAACTCACCGTCATACCATCCCCCGGTAAGATCCTCTCCATTATTACCCCTGTCGTTGAGAGCTGAATCCCCTCGCCAAGGAATTCTGTTATTTGGGGGAAGTTTACCAGACCTTTGGGCTTCGTAAAATAATATGGAGTACTCGAGGACTTTGTTCAAATCATACTTTGTGCCATCAGCTAGAATGTATTCTTTAAAGTGTTATACCTAAGTTATTATGTTATGAACGTCATGTGATATTTATACTGTAGAGAAAGTGACTGGTCTAAGTTGAAAGATGCTGCAGACGACAATTTCAGGTTGGCGGATTTCCAAAATGTTTTCCAAAGCTTTTTTCTTGAGGGGCGTAAAGAGGAGGGACTGTGAATGATACCTGTTACAACACAACCCTACCAACTGATTATCAGGTGGTGATGGAGCTAATTCGAATTCACCAATACCCAGATTTATAAACTCAGCATTACATGATAGTGTAGTTAACTGGGTAAACAAAATGACAAAAATACCAACTTACTGTCAAGACAGCGGTGTTGAAGCTGATAAGAATTCATTAACACCCTGATTTATAAGCTTATTATTATATGATGGTGAATGACTCCATTTACTCGTTAAATAAAAACAAAATAACACAACACCAACTGACTGTTAAGACAGTTGCGCTATAGCTGATAGAAATTTGTCAAGTCCCTGATTTATAAGTTCAGCATTATATGAAATTGAATGACTCCCTTTACTGGGTAAACAGAATAACAAAAACACTAAATTACTGTCAAGACAGTGGTCCTGTAGCTGATAAGAATTCATCAATTCAAAAATTGGTATAAGCTCAGCATCATATGATACTGAACGCAATTTACTGGGTAAACAGAATAACAAAAACACCAGCTTTCTATTTAGTAGCGTTGTAGTTGATAAGGATCTGTCAAACACAGATTTATAAGCTCAGCACTACTTGCTGGTGTTTTCTTTCCTCGTAATTTACTGGATAAATCAAATACTAAAAGCGCCAAATTACTGTTAAACGAAGTTCATAAATCATCAAACCCAGATCTTATAAGCTCAGCACACACAACTGTGCTTTACTCCCTTCGTAATTGACCGGGTAAACTAAATAAGAACAACAACTTACTATCAGGTGGAGCTGTCGCTGGTACAAATTCATCGATTCCAAGATTTATAAGCTCAGCCTCACATGATGGTGCTTTACTCCCTTCGTAGTTTACTGGGTAAGCAAAATAGTGACAATAATGATATGAAGTCTTGAGATTATACTAAGGATAAACAGCGAAAGGAAACAATTCTACAGGTCAGGAAGGCTGTCGATTACGCGACTTTGCCGGGGGGGGGGGGACCGGTATTTATTAGTAATTTTGATTCTTGGAACCGCAATGAAATCAAATGCCAAATTGGATAATGATACAGTCTGGTTGAAGACATAATGTCACACGTCACGTCTACTGTTTGCATTTAAGTTTTTTGTTGTTGCTGGTGGTGGTGTTTTTTTTTTGGTGAAAGTCTAAATGACAACCGAGTATTTCTCATATTTTGAAATATTTCAAGTTTCGTATGTCAATTTTCAAGCATATCGATTGGCTGAAATTCTGTTTCATACTTCCATTAACGAAAGTTTGAGCACACAACTATGTTGTATGCTTATGCATAAAGTAGATACATAAAACTTTACTCATTTGCTGACATTTGATAACAAGAAATGAAGGTATGAGCATAAAAACTTTATCGCACTGTATGAATGCGCGATGCAGGCTCTTACATTAGGGGGAACAATTTTAGATTCATACCTCGTTGAAAACAAATATTTATCTTCCATTTCTTAAATTCTAATTACAATTAACAAAAGAAAATTTCTTTCATCGTAATATCCTGTCCAATCCGAACCATGCAGCAATAAAATGATATAGAGTAATCAATATCTTATCAGTAACAAACGATTAGACTGAAACACCTTTGTTCAAACGGTGCAGGAATCGCAATATTTGAGGAGAATTCAAAATCTTAAGCACAATATTTTCGAAAAATCTGATGTTGTAAACAAAAGATATTGATAGCGTCAAAAGATTGAAAGAGAACAGAGGAAAGAGACAGAGGGATGAGAGAGAGTTAGACAGACAAGCAAAGCAAGTTAGACAGATAATGACAAAGAAAGACAGACAAACAAGCATACAGATAGAAACACAGAGAGAGAGAGAGAGAGAGAAAGTGAGAGAGAGCGAGAAAGAAAAATCCTTACCAAAGAGCTGTATATCTAATGTCTCTCCTGGTCTTAGGATCCCTGTATGCTGTTTATTTACCATGGTGTACACATGTTTGTCGGCCGACTTGTTTATTATATCACCCATCCATTCCTGTAAAACAAATGATTATCTGGATCGGGCTTGACTTTCTAATGTACTGGCGCTTTTTTCTGCTAATACCGCAAGGGAGATAATAAGAATTATGCTTGTGAACAATGCTTGTAAATGAACCGTGGTTAAGTTCTGAAAGGCTAAACATTAACCAGTCTTACCTAAGTCTACAAGCAAAGCGTGGCGAAATAGCTTAAACTTTAAAAAGCGTCTTTTAAGGCATGACGGCTTCTCTTATTTCTTTTACGCCATGTTTGATAATGTAATTTGCTAACCATATGAGGCGGAGAATTTTTCTGTTTTCATTTAAGGTATGAAAATCAAAGCAAAAACACTCCGCAGAAGTGTGGTTTTACAACAAAAGTACTCTTCTAGTTAATGCTCGAATTGATTCTCTTATACAGGTCTCACTCTACTTAATTTGAAAAATGAAAAGATCATTATGTACTTGTAAAATACATACATTGACAAATCGCAATCGACAGAAAATGAATCCGTATCCGTATATTGAAACCCAAAGGGTAAGATGACGTAATTTTCCCTATTCATGTAGAGATATCGTTTTCTGGATTATGAAAACGGTTGATTTTTAACAATTTTCGTGAGATAATTTTTCCCTTTTTAGTCAAAATTCGTAAGTATGCAAAAATTTGAATGCTATAGTGTAGTTAAAATAGATTCTAGATGACTAGGAGATTTTGATATTTTTCTCGACCGAGTCTCGTGAGATATCTTTTTTTTTCACTCAGCTCAAATCCAATACAAAATGCGTAACAACTATACCATAGCATTCCTCGTGTATCAATACGTACGTCAACGAGAGTCAGGGCCCCTGTACAGTTCAGAATCACCTCCCAGCCGACAACTTGCTCTGTGATAGAGAACTTGATATCCCCTTGAAACCGGCCGCCCCAGTCATTGATGATCTTTACTGGTACTCGGGGATTGGCGGCAAAACTGCTTGAAACCAGTGCGAGGATGATGGTAACTACCTGTGATTGATAATAATTGGTATGTACGGGTCATGATATCATAAGTAGCGGGTCAAAGTGGCAATGGATGGCTTAGAGTTCTACGCAAATACTTGAAAAAAGCTTCAATCATAGCGGAATACATGTGAAAATTATAGTCAATTTGTCCATCATGGCTTTTAGCAAAGGGAATCTAATGCCAAACCATGCCTATTTAATCATATATCAAATCGAGGGGCTTAGAGCAAAACATAGTATGGCTCTATACAATGTATAGAGCCATACTATGTTTTTGCTCTAAACCATCGATATAAAGCAGATATACATTTGCAAAGACTCACATTACGATATTTGGTGGGTACCATCCGTCATTTCGTATGGCTTTGAATAGGTTGTTTAGGGAACCCAACGTGAAGATTGTCCTCTCTATTCCGCACCCATATTTTTCAACAATTCAAAACACACGAGTAGTTTTTCGGAAGGAACATTTCAGTAAAGTTTGGTACAAATTAGCCAAGTGAGGGAATAGAAAGTGCCTAAAAAATTTTAAATTAGGATTAAACCTCACTCGACCAAGCGATTTATTTATTTATTTATTTTTGTATACTCGCAATACACAATTGTTCCATGTTATTTTTTTTTCATGTATGTATGAATAGGTTTGTTGTTGGGGGGGGGGGGGGGCTTCGTGTTTAGAGTGCCGGAATTTGGATAGATGAAACTAAATTATAATTATTTACCTTTGGCGACATGGCGTCATGAACTTTATGGAAAGCCAAAAACTATAGACAGACAACGAAATATTTTATACAACAGTATTTAAAGTTAAAGTCGCGGCATAACAATACAGCTTAATCTTATAGGGACATAAACCATGCCTTCAGTTTAATTTACGTCGAACAAACTGGACTTCTATTCTATCGAAATGCATGATTTACCAAAACATCTTTCTTAATTCAATATCCAATTGACGGATTAAGTGTGTCAATCGAAAAATCGATACACCAATCAAATAATACCTTTAGACGAGAATTGAACTTTGAACTTCGACATAAGTCAATGTTTATATGAACCATTTTTTGTTGGTTTTGCGACCTAAACGTCGTAACTACATCTTATCTAAGCTGTAGTTACGACGTTTAGGTCGCCAAACAACCATCTTACTTCATTTTGTTATATGTTACTAGTTGTATTTTTTTAATTTCTTTTTTTATTTTGCAAAATAACGACGATTGATACCGAAGCGGCCATTCCTGTTCGATCTCAGTTGGCGAGACCAGCGATCCTTCAATGGCTTTAGCCCTTGATAGCGATCAAAGGTAAGACCGAATACCAATATCTTTGCAAAGGACAAATCAAAAGTAAAATCATCAATCGATCAGGCAACTGACCCATCGCGACTGTCAATCAAGGAATATATCAACCAATCAAATTAATTATTTAGTCCGAAATCAAGATTTAAACTCCGACATTGGCCCCCATTTGTGTAAACCACTTTGTTGTTGGGCGACCTTAACGTCGTAACTACAGCTTTTTCAAGCTGTTGTTACGACGCTTAGGTCGCCAAACAACCATTCTACTCATTTGCCATATATTTTGCAAAATAACGCCGTTAAAAATCGAAGCGGAACTTCTTGTCGGGTTCAATGGGCGGGGCAAAATGAGTCTGCGGGCGGAACCAGCGATTGGTCAATTATACAGAAGAGTGTTGGAGATAAAATTTCACCTGCAACTTAAACTGTTAATCTTGCTGGTCAATCCACTCTTGTTTGACAGCGGACTTGCTTTATATAACAGCTAGAAAACGGCTATCAACGGAACCCATGAGTCAAAATTCGGCGTTGATTCCTTTTTTCTTGACTCGGATCATGGAAAAAATGGTATGACCTTGTTCCAGTTCCAACATAGATAAGAACACCTTTATGCCTATTTGGGAAGGTTTGGAGGGGAGGGGTAATTTGTAGTGGCGTGCGAATTAGGAAACCTCAAAAGAGACTAGTAACTATTTCTAGTTACATGTAAACAAAGTCGACCCAAGCAGGGTACACGTTACATTCTCCGTTTTTTTTCATTTTGCTTTTCTTAAATGCAGCCATTTTCAAAACGGCCACCTTAAAACATGAATGCATGTGTACTTTAAATCTATATATTTTGGAACTTACTAGGCAGAATTTCATAAAATTGGCTAGTTTCTTCAATACATACCACTCATCTTTAGCCTGAGATTGCGTAGCGTAAAATTTCAACCCACGCAGAGCTTAATAAAAAACATCTTACGCAATAAAATATATTCTGCCACATGGAAAGTAGATCGGACCGTGAATATTAATTCATACGCCCGATTGAGGCAAGAAGGACGAAGGCGAGATATGAAAGCCGGTGCTTGACGTACAGTACTTTTGTGTGAGTGTTGTGAATTTGGCAAAATTATCAAAAATTGATGAGTGAATGGACAGAAAGAAAGAGGATATAAAGTATATTGGACAATTATTAATCATGTATAATCATATCATATTGTTAAGAAAAAATAAGGTGTTTGTTTTATACCAAAATAATATTACTTATTCTAGAGTGACAGTATTAAAACGGTCCGGTTAGACGAAGTTGCCGTATAAAGCTGATAAGCAAAGCTGTCGGTTTTACGTACGATTGGAATGTTTTGTTCAACAAATAAATTGGTCATTCATAGGATCATATACGCACTGTCTGCAAACAATTTGTTCGTGTTCGAAATTAATGTCTATATATATTTATATCCGAATTCTACCCATAGGATGCAACGTCTGCATATCGTTTTTGAGAGGTGTACAAATGTAGACCTGGTAAATGACGGCCCGCCCTCTCTCGCTCTCTCTACCTGGAGATTATAATAGGCCTGTGTGGCGGAATTTTCTCTCTCTCTCTCTCTCTCTCTCTCTCTCTCTCTCTCTCTCTCTCTCTCTCTCTCTCTCTCTCTCTCTCTCTCTCTCTCTCTCTCTCTCTCTTACTTTCTCTCTAAAACTAAAACTAACTGAAATTCAGCGGGCTTTTGTAATGATGTGGTGTCCGTCATCCGTCCGTCCGTCCGTCCGTGAACTTTTACTGTAAAAATCTTCTCAGAAAGCACTGAATAGAATTCAACCAAAATTCACAGGAAGGATCATTGGGTTGCCTTTATCATATTCCTTCAAAGCATTTTGATCGGTTGAAAAATAAGTAACGATATATACATGTAAATATATCATTGCAATACTAGTACCTCAAGAGCGGGAAGAAAATTATTGTAGGCAGGTTGTGTCCCCTAGCGCACAAATTTGCAGATCTACGCATAATCGACAGTAGATTTTGGTAGAAAGTGACACCTCTGATAATCCGAACACCAACCTTTTTCTTCCCAGGTTATATATCTCATGTATAAACATCTCAGGATTTCAGCGCTTTCGGTGCTTTGATTTTATTTTGAGAGTAGGGTTTACACGTAGGACGTAAATGTAAAAATTAACATGTTTGGTGCTACCTTGTAAATAAAGAAATCAAATATTTCAAAAAGATTAGAAGTTTGCATTCAAGTAGCACGTTTAATGTCCCCGTTGTTTAATTACCGCCAGACAACGCCTCCATTATCTCCATATTCTGCTGGTAAGCCTCCTGATCTTATATTGTGGATTTTGATCCCATTCTTTATGAAGAGCCTGTCTGAACTCCTGTACAGATGCTGGTTGCACGGGCGTGATGAAACAGCTGTCTGTAACATATCAATTGGATTTAGTGATTTAGTTCCGGGGATCTAGATGGTCATTCAATACGAACGATTGTTGCTTATTCAAGATATTGATCTTTGATGCGGGTCCGATTATTAACCTACCAAATTTAATCATTAAACGAGAAGGTGATATTTAACAAATTGAGTAGTATATTGGAGAAGGTTTAGCAAGGTCGCAAAGGAGTACTCCCGATAAACATAGTGTACACATATAAATTAAATGGTTTCCGGTAGATCATTTTAACATAGTGTACACATATACATTAAATGGTTTCCGATACATCATTTAAACATAGTGTACACATATACATCAAATGGTTTCCGATGGATCATTTAAACATAGTGTATACATATACATTAAATAGTTTCCGATAGATCATTTACTTGCAGATGAAATCTGTAAAATTAAATCTATAACTCTTCAACGTTCGTAAATGTTACTGTTTGGTTTGACTGTCATCTGTTACGTTAGATGCGAAAACATGGCCCTCTCTCTGAAGGAAAGAGCTTCGATACCATCGTTCTTCATTTTGTAGTGCCGTGCACCTTAGTGATCCAGTCTGGAAAACGTTGAGATCAATTCCACAAACAAATATATGTGACTAATATAAATACAAGTTTGATACCAAGAGTGACTTTTATCATTTTTTTTACTGACCTGACAATACATTTGTCTACAAGATGCCCACATGTTTCGTGTATTTGAGCTTTGGTTGATACACCATCTGAAATTTCTGGGATTTCGCAACCGTTTTGATTCAAATATAGTCTTATTTGTTTGCTTATTATCTCACGATATTCACGACCTTCCCGCAAAAATGACAGAAGATGAAAACATGTCGCCATATTTAGGTTATGTAAAGGAAACGGTTATTATAAGAATAAGCATTTTAATGTCATTGGAGTAAGCGGATCGCGTCTGTCAATCAAAGAATCAAGCGGCCAATCAAATTATTCAATTTGACCGGAATGAATTTTGAACTCCAATATTTGCCGATATGGATGTAAAGAATATTGTTAGTTTTGCGACCTAAGCATCATAACTATAGCTTATTCAATCTGTAGTTACGACATTTAGGTCGCCAATCAACTATTTTACTTTCTTTTATTTCATGCAACTGGTCATAAGTTTTACAAAATAACACCATTCAATATTGAAGTAGAATTTCTTATTAGAGTCAGTGGGTGCGGCCAGCAGAGTCAGAGGGTGGAGCCATTGATCCACCGAGTGGATAAATATAAGAAAATGTTATAGATATAGCATTTTTCATCCACGAATATTGTCTATGGTATGATGAAAATTTACGAGCACGGGTTTATACAGCATCGCATTTGTAAACAATATGATACAAAAAAGAAAACCTGATCAACCTAATTGTCACGACAATCATGACAATGATATTTGATAAGAATTCGATGTCAAAAATAGCTATGATATGGGGACCATCTGTGTCGTAATAAACGACGAAACGACGAAGTTAATCAAAACTCGATTGGCTATCCATTTATCGAAAATGAATGGTAAATTCCGACCTTAATGCTGTGTATTTTTGTTAGTTTGGAGACTTAAATGTCGTAACTACATCTCGAATAAGCTTTGGTTACGACGTTTAGGTCGCCAACCAAACTATTATCTTTTTGTTAAATGTTACTAACCATATATAAAACGCCGTTTAATATCTCAGTCGAACTTTCGGCTACCCGTAGATTAGAGCTTGTAAAGTGTGGTCAGCTACCCGTAGATTACAGCCTATAAGGCGTGGTCAGCTACCCGTAGATTACAGCCTATAAGGCGTGGTCAGCTACCCGTAGATTACAGCCTATAATGCGTGGTCAGCTACCCGTAGATTACAGCCTATAATGCGTGGTCAGCTACCCGTAGATTACAGCCTATAAGGCGTGGTCAGCTACGCGTATATTACAGCCTATAAGGCGTGGTCAGCTACCCGTAGATTAGAGCTTATAAGGCGTGGTCAGCTACCTGTAGATTAGAGCTTATAAGGCGTGGTCAGCTACCCGTAGATTAGAGCCTATAAGGCGTGGTCAGCTACCCGTAGATTACAGCCTATAAGGCGTGGTCAGCTACCCGTAGATAACAGCCTATAATGCGTGGTCAGCTACCCGTAGATTACATCCTATAATGCGTGGTCAGCTACCTGTAGATTACAGCCTATAAGGAGTGGTCAGCTACCCGTAGATAAGAGCTTATAAGGCGTGGTCAGCTACCCGTAGATTAGAGCTTATAAGGCGTGGTCAGCTACCCGTAGATTACAGCCTATAAGGCGTGGTCAGCTACCCGTAGATTACAGCCTATAAGGCGTGGTCAGCTACCCGTAGATTACAGCCTATAAGGCGTGGTCAGCTACCCGTAGATAAGAGCTTATAAGGCGCGGTCAGCTACCTGTAGATTAGAGCTTATAAGGCGTGGTCAGCTACCCGTAGATTAGAGCCTATAAGGCGTGGTAAGCTACCCGTAGATTACAGCCTATAAGGCGTGGTCAGCTACCCGTAGATTACAGCCTATAAGGCGTGGTCAGCTACCCGTAGATTACAGCCTATAATGCGTGGTCAGCTACCCGTAGATTACAGCCTATAAGGAGTGGTCAGCTACCCGTAGATTAGAGCTTATAAGGCATGGTCAGCTACCCGTAGATTAGAGCTTATTAGGCGTGGTCAGCTACCCGTAGATTAGAGCTTTTAAGGCGTGGTCAGCTACCCGTAGATTAGAGCTTTTATGGCGTGGTCAGCTACCCGTAGATTAGAGCTTATAAGGCGTGGTCAGCTACCCGTAGATTAGAGCTTATAAGGAAAAGTACTATCCACTAGTGTTCGATAACGATTTGAACAGTCGACAGTAAAGAGTTAACAGCAAAATGTCATTACATTTTATAAGTTAAGAAATATCACAAAAGAGTAAAAGAAAACAGAACGGTCGTACGATTTGAACAGTCGACATGGAACCAATCAAACTTTTACGCTAGTGTTTTCGACAAGTCACGCTACCATCCAATTCGCCGAAAGAATCAGGTGGTGCAAAGAAACAAGTAGTGAATAGAATGATACTGCCAAATAATAAGTTCTGATTAATTATTATCTCTGATATCATAAGTCCCCGCTTGGTGCAGTGGTAGAGCGCAAGCTTACCATGCGAGAGGACATGGTCGAATCTATCTGTCGTTCTTTGTATTTTTAATTTTTTTAGCCTACCGTTCATTTATTTTCTGAGGTACTATTACAATCCGCTGTACTTTTATACCACATAGTTTGCTTTTTATACATCATAATCTTTTGTTTTTCACCCTAATCTAAAATCGAAATGCAACTGTCTGTCCATTTTTTCAGTGACGACCATTTGCAGTGCTTATATGACGATGGATTTTTAAAAGGCGAGGTGTGAAAATGATAAACATTTATACATTGTGTAAAAATACGTTTTGTATATAAAACCACCTCCTTTAAATTACGCTATATCTGTCCTCCGACTTGTACTCAATATATCTTTGTAATTTGCCGGCCTTTCGGAACACTAGGGCTCATGTTGTCTTCGAAGATTTGGCCGATTCGCTTCGCTTACTAATTTTGTGATTCCAAAATTATTATTTTTACAACTCAGCATACCAGATGTTTACCGCAGAGTTGATTACCAACACTATACTACACTACATAGAATTGTATATAGGCGGACACAATCTCAGTATGTTGTACGTATGTTCAAAGAGGTTCCGTGTTTTTTTGGGGTTTTTTTTTTGTATTATTATTATCATTATTGTTATCACTATTTGGATTAGCCTTTATTATCTGGATTAGCCTTTTAAGCTAATACTGGGCTGAAGAAGGTTTTAAAGATATTACGAATCTCTCATTTGTTTCTTGATGAATTGATTGCCAATTCAATGTTGTCTAAGTTTCTTAAATGATACCTTAATCATCTACCAACTATTATGGGAAAAGGGCGATCCCGGAAATTTAAAAAGTATTGATCTTGAAAGCTAGTTAGACTGTAATTAATTGATTTTGGTTCGACGCCATTGTCAGTAGTTTTTCACTATTACCGCGTTTGGTAGGTGCACCTAACAATGGCTTCCTCTCATTTCTCACACCAGTAGATGTACATGTACATAACAACGTTATATGTGAGTCATTACCTGCTCAGCCAACTTAATAAGCAAATCACTTATCAGGTTGCCATTTGTGAGAGAGAAATGGCGCATGTGGCAATGGTATTTTATACCAAACTAGGGATCGTGCTCATAACATAAGAATTGAAAATACATTTACTATGAAGCTAGCTTGGCTAGGCAAGACGTTTTGTTTAATCAGATTATATATTTTAAATGCCATTTTCTACACCGAAATTGACATATCACTCTACTTTTCCACCACGGACGTCTACCATCAGTACTTTCGGTGCTTTTATTCGACTATAACTGTACTATATTTACATGCCGATGCGACTTCATTGATAATGGCTGCTGCTATCTTTATAAAGATATTTAATCCCAAACTATGCCGCTTTTTGACGTTCCTCTAGAAAACATTTGTGATAACATTGTGTCTCTTCATATTACAAAATGTTTTCTACCCAGAAAGTTGAAAAAATCTAAAGAAAAAAAAAAGAAAAAATGTAAACTTTAAAGTGTCGTGTGCAACTCGTTTCAGTCTAAAATTTCACCGTCTGGTTATGGGTTGATGAAAATTCGAAATGAAAAACTGGCCATAGTATAGGAAATATCTGTGATGTCAAAATGTCAATTTCTTCATTTCTTAAAACTTTACCTACCCAGACAGAGAAAGATTTTTAAAACTTTATAAACTTAAAATTGTCGTCTGCAACATTTTTCCCACTTCACCTAGACTAAATTGCTTGTAACAAATAATTTCTTCATTTCAAAAAATGTTTTCTACCAAGGAAGAGAAATATTTTTAACCCAAACTTTATCAACTTCTTTCAATTCAAAAGAAATCAACTTTCTTTCAATTTCAACCAGACTAAAGTTTTTGGCTGGTAATGGGTTTATATTCGTAATACCAAGCTTGATTGACCTATGCTGAGTGTCATTCACTTTATTTACGAAAAAGTTGTTTTGCCGTATGGTTCCCTTATGAGTGGCCACAGGAGTATATAAAACTTGAGCAGACCAGAATTTTATAACCGTGGTAACATGTGCGACTAAAGATTTTGTTGATCAATGTTTGTGCAGTCATTTTTCAATTGACAATACAACGTTTTAGGCATTACCATGTTAATCAGACTTTGCATTATCTTACTTTCATCGAATCCAAGTTTTCAATTCTTCTTTACGTCCATAACAAAGACGAAAGAGCTTGTAAACGTTGAGACACAAATGTTGGTAGAGCTTGGGGAGTGTGTCGAGGAAGCGGATTTCAAAGGCGAACCTATTCTTGATGAAATTAGGCAGTAAGTTGATTTTAATTCTTTTTATATCATTTTATATGTGTTTTTTTATTGTTGGGGGTGGGGGCGGTTGTCGACTAACGCATGATTCTTTTTTGAAAATGATTACATATAAGTTCTTCTATAAAATTTCCTGCTTTCTTATTGACTAAAGAATTCGCTCCAGTTAAGAGATGAAGAGAATACTTTTTGTTTTCATTGAGGTATGAAACGAAAAAACTAATCAAACTACAGGAATACGCGAAGCAGAGTGATTAGGGTTTTGTTTGCCTTTTAGCGCCCCAAGAAAAAAAGTTTGATAACACTGTGGAAAAGAAAAAAATGCTTGATACGAGCAATCTCTTCTTAGTCCACTATGTTTGGTACCAGAAAGACACAGATTTTCTAAATTTCATGACCATTTTTTTTTTTTTTTTTTTTTTTTTTTAAGTCTGCAAGTTCTTTGAATTTGGACGTGTCTAATCTGTTCGAGAAAAGGAGGACGTGACATGTCGTGTATGCAATGAAAAATCGATTGACTAATGAAATCATCGATTCGACCGGAAATAAGCTTTGAACTCCAAAATATACGTCGAATATTTTATGTGTCTGCGTGTGTATGTGCGTGTGTGACTTAAACGTCGTAACTACAGAGACATTTAGTTCGCTAACCAACCGAGTTTTTTGTTTGTTTGATTGATTTTTGTTGTTATTTTTTGTAACATGTTCCTGAACGTGGGTTTTGCAAATTACCAACGTTTATTATCTAAGTCGAACTTCCTGCCGGGGTTAGCGGGCGTGGCAAAAGATACGCGAATTACATTTAACTTCCCGGTCATTACACGTTCATTGTCAGCCCGATTAGCCCTGTTGGTAGAGCTCTTGACTACAAACCTCAATATCACGGGTTCGAGCCCTGGACCGACCTTATCAACTAACAAACTAATTGTCTTTCGGATGAGACGAACCAGACGAGCATGTTAAAGAACCGGGCAGAGCTTTCAGTAGTTTCGTACTATCCTCAGTAACACATAGCCGTTTGGGGGCGTCGCTTATTGAGGCATGAGCTACGGCAACGACAATATATAAACGGAAAAACAAACACGGTCATGTAAGGTCTTCAAATATCACTGTAAACTACATTCTTTGAATTTAGACTGGTCCAAATTCAAAGGTTTTGCAGACATTAATTTAAAGTCAAATTTATTTGAAAAATAATCATTCAGTGTGGTAGAAAATATGGTGGAAAAATAAGAAATCGCTTGCAAGTATAGAAACACAGGGACGTAAAAACCAGGGGTTAAACAGGGAAGGGTTAAAGATATTTATTTCATATCGATTGCGAAACACGTTCTTCCAACTTAGATTAAGACCTCTCGACTCTGTCTCCTGGAGAACACACCAGTGTGATGGCCAAGGAAAGGCAAAAGATCAACATCCGCATCCAGATATCGAACTCGGAACCTATTGACCGGGAAGCCGACGCCCTACCTCTCGACCGTGGGTAGTTCTGGACTTCTCGGGCGTCTCTGTCTGCTGGTTTCTGTAATTTTTTATTGAAAACGATTCAATTCCACCATGATTAACCCATTCTCCAACAATTCCGCCTTTCACGCCCTCAAGAAACAGGCTTCAAAAATTTAGTGGAAAATAGTGGAAAATAAGTAAATAGCTTCAATATCTTTATTATGGACGATGTATAATACACAAAAAGACAAAGAAAAAAAAGATTGTAGCACCCAACTTCCATCAATTTAGACAAGTCTAAAATTGTGGCGTTTTGTAATGGATTTAAGAAGTTGCAACGTAGAGTAGACATGTCTTCGCTGTTTTTGACGTTAGTTTGTTCTCAATTTCAAGGTATGGGAGTCGATAAAACACAATAGAAACTCATCGTGGCGTCTTGTAATCCAGATGTTGCCAACAATTTATGGCAATTTCTTCATGATAATGAATGCCGTAAACTCTTTCGTTGCAAATTCTTTTGATTTAATTGCCCCTACTGAACAATATGCTACCCCGTCAGACTAAAAGAGTTTGCGCAGGCTGGCTGACAAGGGTCGATACTTTTCAATTTTTTTCCGGTGGTCACATTACGTCAGATGGACATTTCTCTTTTCTTTTCATAAATCAAAAACAGTACCAACGTTGGTACCTTCGTGCTCACATTGGATTATTTCAGTCTTCTAAAAATATCAATAACACTCATTTCATATTTCCATTGCCATTGATCCAATGATTCAATATGAAAACTTTTATAGCAGTCTTATACAGGTTTCTTTTATCACCGACGATATATTACTAACCAATATAATTTTATCACTTCGAATTTACATGAACTAGAAAATCTTTATCCTTTTTTAGCGCTCTATATGACCTCAGCTGTCGATGCGCCGTAAAACCCCATTCACTTAAGAGATATTTTTTATTATCATGGCGGTGTGAACCGAGAAAAGTAATTACACTGTATGAATACGCGAAGCGGATTCATACAGTGTGTGATAAGGTTTTTCGGTTCATACCTCTATGAAAACAAAAAATATCCTCTTCATTTCTTATAGTGTAATAGTATCGAGCGTAAAAAAGCAAAAAACTTTACAATTTTTGATACCTTTTTTGATTGGAACTACTTTGCGCGGAAGCATTCAAAATCGCTGTGTGCTCTATATTTTGTTCATGGAGTTATGAATAACTTTTACGACCAATCAGAACGACCGATTATGATAGACGAAACTGAAAATTAAATTATTCGATGTTATGTTTGTGGACCTTCTGGATTTTACAAACTTGCAATTGAACTTTAGCATTCTATCTCCAGCATCTAAACACGACTGTCGTCCAGTCTTTTTGTCTTGCACTAGGGGTTGCTCTTTCGCAATTTTTTGGCTAAACTGTTAGAAGTTGATGCGTTGTGAAACTGCTCGTGCTCACCAAGAGTTTCAAATATACAGATGTACAAGTTAAAGAGGGTAATCATAGGTCAATTTCGTCTATACAGGTATAGACAAAACTGACTTTTACTCACTTTAACGTGTACGTCTATTACATGTAACACCCAAACATTTTTTCTCAATAGAAACAATACAGGGTACTTACAGCGACATTCAAGGATATCTTTTACGGCATACAAGTTATTCACATTATTTCTTAATAAACAAATACATTATTTCGTTTTCATGAGAAATTATCATTGGCATATCGTTATACAAAAATGTTATATCGTAATTATGAAATATATATGGATAATTCGCATGTTTAAACTGAGTCTAGACTGTCACTTGAGGGGTTCCGTAAAACATCTACAGATTTAAGAGATCAAAATAATTTTGTTTGCTTTTAGATAAGAAGTTAAATGTGAGAAAAATCATGAAATATTTAAGGGGTTCATAGGAAACCGGAATCCACAAATTGGTCGGCTAATTCACCTTTTCTGTTTTTGATGTACATGTGATTTCAATCATTCCTCTTCAATCCATGGTTTTTACGTCCCTGTGTTTTTATACTTGAGAAATCATTGTTACAAGAAGTTTTTTCTCTATTTTTTTCTACCCTACAGAATATTTTTTTTCATAAAATCGACTTCGAATTGTCGTCTGCAAAACTTTTGAATTTGGACAAGTCAAAAAAATTGTAAAACAGGAAAGGGTTAATATGATTTGCATAACGGCATACAAAGTAATGTTCTTCGATTTCTTTTATTATTTTTCTTTAGATTCTACTTCAATACCAAGAGAGAGAACTTGAAAGCGATATCCATACCAAGTTTCATTGAAAACCCACTCAACTCTTTTCATTTCATTAAGCGAATGTACAAACGATGGACTAGACTGGTTAGCCTGATATCTTGTGATAGTTGTGGCGAAAATCCATTTCTTTCTGGTGAGTGAGTTTTTCGACATTTTTCGAAATATAATTTGATAAAAAGGGAACTAACTGTTGTTTGTGCTTACTGTGGGGGTTACCCAGCTTGCAAACAATATGGGACCAATTAAGGACCCATATAGGAACCTACATATGTCCAGTATGCGCTGCACACCAGGAAACCCGATGAGAAGTGCAGCTCGGTTTTCTATTTGATCCATTATGAGAACATCTGGGATCAATTATGATCTATCATATGCCGATTACTGACACGTTTGGTTTTCATACTGCTCCTATGGTCTTATATAGGTACTATTTGGAATCCATATTGGAAATAACATGCCTATCAATGGCCCATATGGCTTTTAAAATGAGACTTATCTTGAAAATATATGGGACATGCATGCATAGACATTCCTAATGAAACAGGTTTCGACCAATTTCGAGGTGGGTAAATCTTCACTTGATTAATTCAATGATAAAAACACAAACTGGCATTAAAATGAATTCGTAAAAATTTTAAGCAAACAAACATATAAACAATTACAAAAATTAAAGATACGGCACAAAACTTCATAGAAATCCGATTTTGTCCAAACACAAAATTGTTGGACGATTCTATTCACCTTCAAGTGGTAATAAATTCATGAAATAGGTGAAGACTATATCTAGATACATGTACTTTGAAAACAATACAATTTAAATCCAAATTCGTTTTTCGTCTACGCTCTTTACACCGTTTAACTTCATATCGGCTTTCTTCGTTTCTTGATTTCCACCTACTTTAGTTCTATCCGGGTCTCCCACTTATGGCGAATAAAACGTTTAGACATTCAGTCAACCAAAAAAGAATATTTAGATAGAGAAATGCCAGCTTCTATAGAGGTCGAAATTTAGATGTTTTGTCTTTTTATAATTTGGGTTCATTGCCTTTTATTATGAATATTACTCCTTTATGGTCCTAACATATGTTTATTTCTGACATAGGTTCTACAAGGGTCCTAGATGGCTATTTTGACCAGGTTATATTCATATGAGACCTAAATATCCATGCTTACTGAGTAGATTTTATGAGCTACATGTAAGTTTGGGGTCCTAATTTGATCCTTTTGGAACTGTACACTTTTATTTTTGTACATAAGTAATGTTTTCTTCCCCATGTGTCATTTTAAAATTCACCATCAGAACATTTTAGGAAGCGAAAGAGTTATCGGCCCTGGTCAGACTGTACAGGATGACCCAAAATGAGATTTGTTGCTTTTAGAAGATTTCCTGAATCTTGAATGCTTACTTACGTCAACTATATATATCTATTTTTGAAATACCATATCTGAAGTCTGTTGAATCCGGTCTATAAGGGCGAACGGACCCACTTTTAGGGCGAACGGACCCAGGGCGAACAGACCCGGGGCGAATGTATATTTAGGGCGAATCCGGGTCCGTTCGCCCTAAAACACGTTCGCCCTAATTTCCTTTCGTCCTAATTCCCGTTCGCCCTGGGTCCGTTCGCCCTAATTCCCGTTCGCCCCGGGTCCGTTCGCCCTATTTTTATTTATAAGGTAGTTGCACTGACAATTATGCTAATGTATACCTTTTTATGCTTTTAGATATTATCAGGTTTTGTAAGGTGAAGATGATCTTTATTCTTTATTCTCTGCATGATTTAACCCATTACCAGAAGAGAAAACTTCAGTTAGATAGTGTTTAGTCGGCACTCTTAAGTGAACATAAATTGAAAATTAAGTAACAAGTTAACCCATTTCAACACAATCCCTCCTTTCTACGCCCCTCAAGAAAAAGGCTTTTGAAAACATGGTGGAAAATGAAGAAATTGCTTGACAAAAGCAATTTCTTCATTTTTCATCATGTTTGCAATCCCAAATGACAAAAAAAAATTAAAATTCCATCAACTTGAAATTGTCGTCTGCAGCTTCAATCAATTTTGGAACAGTCTAAAATTCCACTGTGTTGGAATGGGTTAATGAATTAAACTAAAGAGTACATGTGGACAGAAATCAATGTTGGAAAAGGAGAAAATTTGGGGCTATGTCTCTGAAAATACTTATGATGTGATGAAATCCCTTTCATTTTTTCTTATCTGTATCTTTTACAAATACAATACAGACAGTTGAACATTTTGATAAGCAAATACCATATAATTTGAACATAAATACTATTCAAAACCAGACTTAAAATATAATGTAACATGATTTGCAGTTTACTTCAACACTTTGATTTAAAACCATACCGAGCCATACATATCGTAATTGGGGCGAACAGAAAAAATAAGGGCGAACGGACCCACTTTTAGGGCGAACGGACCCAGGGCGAACAGACCCGGGGCGAATGTATATTTAGGGCGAACGGACCCGATACCTATGTTTCGAAGACTTTAAGAAATGATATGACCTTACGGATAACAAGGGACGGGTTACGGTGGTACAGAAAATAATGATCAGTCATACGTTACAAAGATGGTTGCAACAGAAAAGCATGCAATTCAAAAAATCTCATATCGATGGCTTAGAGCAAAAACATAGTATGGCTCTATACATTGTATAGAGCCATGCTATGATTTTGCTCTAAGCCTTCCATATGTGTCCAAATTACTAGAGTTTGTTGTTGAATGGGTTTTACGCCGCTTTTAACAATCTTTCAGTCATATCGCGGCGGCTGGAGCACCTAACAATGGATTCCTGGTATTTCTCACACCAGTACTACCATTACATCCCTTCCTAGCCTCCATCTGCTATCCCACAAAGGTCTACGATTATTAACCCATTGGTGAGAGACAAATAGTCGGAAAGGATGAGTGCCGCCGTCGGGGATCGAACCCAGGACCTCTACATTGACAGTCCGACGCGCTACCAACTGCGCTATGACGGCGGCCCAAATTACTATACGGGCTTAACTTCGCCCAGTGACAACTGGTGTTCATAAATTTCTTCCCCCGTTCGATTTGGGCACTCGCTACTTTTGAGTCTACAGCCGCCGTCATAGCGCAGTTGGTAGCGCGTCGGACTGTCTATCTAAAGGTCCCGGGTTCGATCCCCGACGGCGGCACTCATCCTTTCCGACTATTTGTCTCTCACCAATGGGTCGATAATCGTAGACCTATGTGAGATAGCAGATGGAGGCTAGAAAGGGATGTAATGGTAGTACTGGTGTGAGAAATACCAGGATTCCATTGTTAGGTGCTCCAGCCGCCGCGATATGACTGAAATACTGTTAAAAGCGGCGTTAAACCCCATTCAATCAATCAATCAACTTTTGAGTCTAACACTCCTGTACCTTTAACACGAATGGTTTATTATCACTCTCATGATACAATACTTGTGGCATCATAAAATGTAAGATCTCGCCCCTGTTTCCTTGCGGGGTTTCTTTTATTTCATGCGTATTTAACTTGCGAGTAATGCGACAATAGTAAACGCTCGCATGTATGCTCGCATAAAGTTGAGTTCCATGTAACCCTACAAAAACCAAAGCCGAATTATCGAGTTCTTAATTTTACAGACCTTAACTTTCGGTTAATGAAGGTTGAAGAGCGATCCAGAGTGAATCCTGCTGACTTAGAAGGTGACTATGATGGTGCTCTGATTGGGCTCGTGCGACTCTGGAGAACATACAATCTGGATACATCCAAACTTATACAGTAAGAGCTTATCGACCACTCCCGTTTCATCGTTCTAAAGCCTCATAACTACAGCTTGAATCAAGCTGTAGTTACGAGGTATTAGAATGACAAGACGATACATTACAGAAGAAATGTTCGTGTCTAAAACCACTCTTATGCTTCTTGTACTGGGTTCTTTTCCATCACTGAGCTCCGACTAGAAGTTCTACTTCAATATTCAGCTCCCATCAATTGGTGGACAATCGTAAACCTAAGTGGGATGGGTAATTGGAGGCTTGGAAAGGATGTAGTGGAAGTACTTGTGTGAAAAACACCAAGAATCCATGGTTAGATGCTCAAGCCACCGCGATATGACTGAAATACTGTTAAAAGTGGTGTTAAACCCTCATTTATTCAAACAATCGATATTCATTGGCGTCGTTATGCAAAGTTTTATGGTCAGTAACTTGTAATAAAAACATGTTGGTTTGAGACCTAAACATCGTAAATACAGTTTAAATTAGCTCTAGTTAAAGCAACACGAATACTTCAGATTAATGTCGGCAAATGTCGGAGTTCCAATTTCACATTGGTCTAAATGAATTATTTTATTGGTCAGTTGATTCCTTGATTGACACCGCGATCAGTAACTACACAACTACAGTAATTAGAACTATATTTTTCAGAATATAAATCTTTTTAAGCTTTTCATTGACGCTTAATGGAGTCAGATTTGAGCCTCTTAAAAAATTAGGTGTCCAAACGTGAAGTACGTACATAAGATTGAGTGTCGCATAAATCATGTCTATAAGGAATCTTGTTTTATACTATACAAAAAAAAAATCAAGTAAAATACATGCATATACATTCCACGCAGATAATATCGGACGTGTAAGAAAAAAAACATTCATCTATCTGATACATAGTGTCAAATACGGTTCCACATGAGGTAGTCTTAGATGACGTTATTTCCATTTTGTAGATAACGCATTATGCGAATAAACGTAATCGGAACAGTAAAGGAGAAGGTAATCACGGCAATAATCAAATACAAGGATTTGTATCACTACTACATCATTTATCACATACCAACAAATCTGTACAATAAAAGATAGAAAGATGCCAACACAATTTGTCTAAATTCAACCCTTAACTTTATTCTTGCTATGACGTTATTTTACGTGGAAATGACGTCATCGTAGAATACCGTATGGTTTCAGTTCAGCATGTGTACGGTACAGATTCTAATCGTATCGACTCAGAATATATATAGTCCGATTTTTTTCCTTGCAATGAATGTACCTTATAAGGAAATTTGGTTTGAATACGATAAATACTTAACTGTAACAGGGATATTGAACCTTTTCTTATTAGCTAGCAAAGCGTCAGCTTTGATAGCTTGAGTTAGCAGACAGAATTTTGGGGTCTTCAACGAGTGTAAAGTGCCACTGGGGGCTTATTTACTAAATCCATTATATGCCTACGCTATTAAAGTAGTTCTTATGTATTTCAGAACAATTACAAACTCTGCATGTAAGTTCATCTCCTAGGTATTTTAGCTCACACGAGCATATAGTGTTGAAAATTCCTTCAAAAGCATGCTATTTAACTCAGTCCCACTCAGTCCCGCTTTTATACACATCTTAAGAAAAAAGCTTTGGAAAATATTGTGGACAATGAAGAAACTGCTTGTAACAAGCAATTTCTTCATTGTCCATAATGTTTTCTGCCCTACAAGGCAACCAACAACTTGAAATTGTCGCCTGCCACTTCTTTTAATTTTAACCAGTCTAAGAATAAGAAGATTACTTAACAAAACCATGCTTTGCTAGCTTAAGTACCTTTCAGTACTTTGATCTCAACAGAGGATGGATAAAAAACGAAAAGACCGAGCCACTAGATCCAGAAGACGTATACGCCGTCTGCTCGGTCCTCGATAATAATCTCTATGAAGAAAAACAGTGGATTGAAGCATTGCTTGAAATACAAAATCAAAATGGTGCTGTGTCATCGGAATTATCAAAATCTGTTAGGGCTCTCGCATCTGTACTCTGGAAGGTAATATTGGCTTGGTTGTAATTTGTTTGTTATTACCATTTATCAAAAAGGGTTTATAAGAACAAAAATATTTTAATTGGGTTGTAATTGGGTAAAATTGGGTTGTAATTTATTTATTTTGAAAATATATACATGTGTGCGAATTGTATTTGCTATAAGTAAAAAGAGATTTATAAGGATAAACACCAAAACTTGATTGTAATTTGTTTGAAATTTTATACTTGTACGTGTTTTGTAATTCCCATAACTCGATAGAAGTTTATAAGGATAAAAAAATACAAATATTGGGTTGTAATTTGTTTGAAAATATGTCTTGGAATACATATTCACTTTTTTTTCGAAAACGAGCAGTTTCCTTGATTCCGTAAATAATATTTTTAGTAGTAAAAAACATGGCAATGCAAATACTTTCTTTCAGATTGGTCTCGAACAGCAGGCTCTATCTGTATTAAAAGATCAACTCGATGAAGGTAATTGGCAGATCGCAAGTGTCACTCAAAGAATTAATCGACCAATCAAACCATTCACATAGGTCGGAATTGATCTTTAAACTCCAGTAATGCCCGGTATTCATATGAAGTATTATGTTTTTTTGATTTGGTGACAAAAACGTCGTTACTTTAACCCATCAAAGCTGTAGTAAAGTCGTATGGTTCACCAACCAACCAACTCTTTTACGTTTTTGTTACGTATAACATGTATTTATATCATATCCATATATCTACTTTTTTTTGGAACATGTTACTGGCCGTAAATTCTGCAACAATCGTTGAATATCGAAATGGAATTTCCAGCGATCCGTCAATTTATTAAGCACGTCCGTAACTGTCTTTTTATGATTGCAAGAATCAAAATGTTTGTTCTATATCAAAAATGGCAATGGCAAAAGAAGTTTCGGTTATAACTTCTCTTACAAAAAGGCGAAGTGAAGCCCCTCTAATTGACCGAGCTCTAGCCACGTCCAATATCTTCGCTGGTCACGCCAACTCGGCACCGACAGCTATTAAATAACGTTATTTTCCATAATTTATTGCCAGTACAAACGAAAAAAATTTATTGCCAGTACAAACAAAAAAAGAAAAATGGTTGGTTTGCGACCTAAAATAAGCTTAAATAAGCTGTATTTTCAACGTTTAAGTCTCCAAATCAACAAATGTGTTTGACACAAATCTCGCTCAGTGTCGAATTTCCAAGTTTTACTTCAGGTCTAAATGAAGGATTTGATTGGTCGATTGAAACTCGATTTACAGACGCGTTCCGTTAAATGTTTGTTTTTTTAGTTTCCGCTTAAACATCCTTGAGGCTATTCCATACATCAAACATTTTCATCAGCTCATTGAACGCATCGAAAATATCTATAGATGTCATATCGATGGGTCAGCTGGAAACTGTTGTAACTGCCTATATTTTTATAGGCAGTTACAACTGTTTAGCGCTGACCCATCGATATGGGCTCGTGACGTTTCATAGAAAAAGGACAAATCGACGGGTCGCGGCTTTCAGTCAGACTCAATCGACCAATCACATAATTCATTAAGACCGATAGTAAGCTTTGAATTCCGGCATTGGTGGACATTCAAGTCAAGAATTATATGTTGGTTTGGCGGCATAAAAACGTTCCAACTATAGGTTGAATAAGTCGTAGTTACAATGTTTAGGTACTAAGCCGACCTTTCTTACTTTTTGTTACATATTACTGGACATAATTTTTAAAAAAAATAGACCCTCCCCTAATCTTATAATATTTAAATTTTGGGCAAGGTCAGCGATCCGTCAAATTTGACAATTTTTGCCACATATATTAGATAACTGTTTTGTTTTTTTGTTTTTTTAAATAACTGCTTTATATAGTAAACGTAATTCTTCTTAAAACGTAATTCTTCGTAATTCTTCTGTGTATGGTTCACTTGTGATATAATTACAGGAAACATATATTCTAACTACCTTTTCAGATCCTACCAACAAAAACCTAAAAGCAGATGTCGAGTTTTATGAAGCAAAGTTTACGGAAGGTCCACATACAGACAATATATTTCATGTCGACGATGACGAATCTATCATTGAACGTCTGTGTAGAGGGGAAGGAACAAGGGTAATAAATAACTTGATTACAAACAAATAACTTAATTTTTAGTTACGTCTATCAAAAAGGGGCATTCTGATTGGTCGAAAACATTAATTCATACCCCCATGAACAAAATTTTGAGCACGCAGTCATTTTGTATGCTTCCGCACATAATAGTTCCATACAAAAAGTATCAGCATATGTGAAGTTTATGCTTCTTTCGCTCAGTGCTAATAAATTATTAGAAATGAAGAGAATAGTTTTTGTTTTTCATAGAGGTATGAACCGAAAAACCTAATCACACACTGTATGAATCCGCTTCGCGTATTCATACAGTGTGATTAGGTCTTTCGGTTCATACCTCCATGAAAACAAAAACTATTCTCTTCATCTCTTAAATAAACAACAACAACACAATTTAAAAAAATATAAGTTAGAAAAAATGGGTATACGCTGGTAATTAGCTACTGTTGATGCAATATTCTAATTTTCATTAAGGAAATGTGAACCGTCTAGTAAAAAAGAGAACTACCATGTTCCCGTAGAAAGAATATTTATGAAAGATATAGGATCTAGCCAACGTCAATCAGAGAAAGTGTTCTGAAAATAAGCCTGCATGTAAAGTGATGTAGAATGACCATTGAAGATTAAGAAACTCTTCGAATGGTGTAATTTTTCAACTCTTACTAGCCTGTGCAATTCGTGCAGTCTAGTCGGGCTCGATGCTTTTCGTACTTTCCAGGAATTTTCATTTCGATCAATGAGCTCTGACAGGAAGTCTGACTCAGATATTAAACGGCATTTTTGCAACATTCATGGTCAATGAAACTAACAAAAACAAAAGAAAGTGGTGAGTTGGCGATCTAAACGTAACTACAGATTGAAAAAAATGTTTCTTCGACGAATAAGTGGCGAAGGCAACAAAATTACTTTAAAAAAACGACGATTTCGGAGTTCAAAGTTCCATTCCGGTCTAACTGTATGATATGATTGGTTTAACGATCTTTAGATTAACAAATCACTATCCGACATTTTGTCAGCCAAACAATTGTCACAAAAGACTCAATAGTGAATCAACAAAAATTAGCTAGCCAATTCAAGAGATATTCCAAAAGAAAATTCGGGAATAACTTGTCACTTGTAAAGCAAAAAAAGGTTGGATGGGTATGTCGAGACACCGAATATACATTGTTGACCTTGGCGTATTGGTAAGGATTAAAAATTGTTTCCAAATTAAAGTGTATCAACAGAGGAAAAAATAGTTTACCTTGCTAAAGAGGAAATGATGAATAATGACCCTCTTGTTTACAGGTCCCGCTTGGTCGGTACTCTACTTCCGGTGGTCGTTGGCACGCGGTGAAAAAAAATAATGTCTAACTACAAAATAAATGTGGCTGACCTTTTGGTTTACATTTACTTTCTAGGATGTAAAAATAATTTCCAAACTAATTTGTTTCAACAGAAGAAATAGTTAACCTAGCTAAGAGGAAGAGCTAAAGAGGAAATATTGAACATCGACCCTCGTGTTTACAAGTCTAGATTGGTCGGTACTCTGATTCCGGTGGCATACGGTGAAATAAACTTATGTCTGGCTACAAAATAAATGCTTTTCACATTTGTTTTCTAGGGTGTAAAAATCGTTTCAAAATTAAAGTGTTTCGTCCGAAAAACGAGTATTCCAGTATACTTCGCTAAAGAGGAAATATTGAACATTGACCCTCGTGTTGCAATAATGCATGATGTTGTCTATCCATCAGAAATCGCTGAAATCAAGCAATTTGCAGCCAAAATGGTAAGTTCTAATCGTTCTTCTCTTCAACCAACGCTGGTAACCTATGTCCAAATGAAAACAATTTTTGGAATTCTCCGAATTCAAGAAGTTGCAGACGACATTTAAAAGTGTATGCTATTCGAAAACTTGTGTCTTGATATGGTAGAAATCATTGTGGGAATAGGAGAAATGGCTTATAACAAGCCATTTCCCCTTTCCCCCACAATATTTTTCTTAGTACTATTTATCAGGGGTGTCAAAAGGAATTATTGGATGGTAATTGTAAGGCTAGTTACACTATATTAAGCTCTCTCCATCACGGCTTATTACAAGCAATTTCTTCTTTTCCCACGACGTTTTCTTATATATTAAATCATAAGGCCGTAAAAGCACTGGGTTGTATAGGAAAGGGTTAAAACTAGATATTTCACATAAAAACTTCGATTAAAAATGCTTCTCGGCCATGTTTCAGGAAAACAGTTATTTGCTCGAAAGGTTCTTGCACCATTTTTAACAATATTTCAGTCATGTCGCGGCGGCTGGAGCACCTAACCATGGATTCCTGATAATTCTTATACCAGTATTCCAACATTGGTCATCCTGCACGGGCCCTGCAGTTTACAAGGGTCAATATTTCTTCCATTTTCCAGTTGGTTCTTTTTCGTCCGATTGATCGTAATATGCAATAAAATAGTTTCAATTTTTCAGTTAGCGGATTCTGAAGTGATGAACGCTGACGGAAGCGGGTCTGTGGCCACGACTGTTAGAGTCAGTCAAACGTGAGTTTACCAAGGAAAATTGAAGAAAAACATGCATTGTATTTTCAGTAGGAAAATTGCGTTTTAATTGTGATACAAACCCTTGGATTAGATTAGAGGCGCGCGTAGGAACATTTATATATTTCACAAGACTGAAGGTCGAGTAAAACATCAAATGTTCCTACGGGGCGATAATCCAATACATAGTTTTGTATAACTCTTGCATCATAGTATCTTTTTTATTATCTAAGAGAGGAAGAGAATATTTTTTTGTTTTCATGGAGGTATGAACCTCCATGAAAACAAAAAAATATTCTCTTCATTTCTTATAATGTAATAGCATTGAGCGAAAAATACAACAACTTTACACATTTTGATACCTTTTTGTATGGAACTTTTTTGTGCGGAAGCATACAAAATGGATGCGTGCTCAAAATTTTGTTTATGGAGGTATGAATTAAATTTTTCGACCAATCAGATCGCTCGTTTTTGATAGACGAAACTGACAATTAAATTATATACCTATAAAAGATATGGAATAAAATCTGGCTTTCTAATACAACTCGACAGAAAAAAAATCAATAGTCGCCGTGTACCAAAAAAACATATTCGTCGAGTACCGTTAAACACGGACTACTTTTTTGTGTATTGACGTTCGGGTTTTTTTCGGAAAGTTGGTTAATTTTTAATCATTTAAGAGAATTTTCTTTATGTCATGTCCTAAAGGGTATATGATAAAATGAATATTACAACAGTGTGTTTTTCTATTTGTTGTTATCGTGTTCTCGAATCGGTCTCATCCAATAAAAGATACCTATACACGATTCTCGAACACGATAACAACAAATAGAAAAACACTCTGATGTAATATTACTTGTGTATACATGTGTATTTCGCCATGAAAAATATAAAGAAGTTCGTGAGATTTGCCTAAAATCAAGCCATTATAAACCAAATTAAGATCAATATGCATTTGAAAAAGTATACATCTAGAGAATGCATTCTCTTGTCAGATTAATTGAAATAAATCTTAACCCTTGCTACGCTGAACCAGGAATATTCCTGTTTTGGCAGGTGGTATAGAATAAGATCAGCCTGCACGTAAGTGCAGTCTGATCTTATCTACAACTTTTGTTTGACAGCTTCAACTTAAAGTTGTTTATGGATTTAATTTTTTCACCCTAACTAGTACTTCTAGTACTTTCAGACCTTTTATTTTAATGCAAATTTATATGAGGATTATATTCAGCATGATAAATCTTTATGGTAAGGATACCATCCCTTTCAACTTATTGTCCTTCAGAACGTGGATAGATGATACAGACAATCCCGCTGTTGCCCGGATCAGTGCTCGGGTTCAGCTTATTACAGGCCTTAGTACAAAACTAGGGATACCATTGGAGCACGCTGAAAAGTTACAAGTACGTTTCTTTGTAAGCTGTCTGTATTTGATACCTGTTTTCAATGTGAGATTGGTATTGAAAATCCGAAACACATCCTTTTTATTTCATCATCCTATATTTCATCATCCTATATACTCCACAATCCTATATATTTCAACATCCTATATATTTCACCATCCTAAATATTTCGTCCTACTATATATTCCACCATCCTATAGATTTCATCATTCTATATATTTCAAAATCCTATATTTCAACATCCTATATATTTCACCATCCTATATATACACCACCATCCTATATATTTCAACATCCTATATTTCAACATCCTATATATTTCAACATCCTATATTTTAACATCCTATATTTCAACATCCTATACATTTCACCGTCCTATATATTTCACCATCCTATATATTCCACAATCCTATATTTGAATATCCTATATATTTCAACATCCGATATATTTTAACGTCCTATTTCAAGAAACAACCAACAAAGAGTAAAAAGGCTGGATGGCGACCTAAACATCGTAGCTACAGCTTGACATTTAAGTCGCCAAACCAATAAAAATGCTTCACATAAAGGTCGGCCAATTCCGGGTCTCAAACTCACTTCCGGTCTAAATGAATGATTTGATTGGTCAGTTGTTGTTTTTCTTTGATTGACAGACACGATTGATTAATCAATTACTAGACGACGATTAACTTGGGACCATATTGAAAGAACAGACAGTGTCGATTATGGTTAGGTTGTGCAGACTGCGGTCACAATTTAACGACGAAATCTTATTGAAAGATTTTAATGTCTAGAAAGGTTACCCTCCTTTCTTTAGCTTAATCTAGGAAAAATCCAACTTGAAATGGTCAGTTTTGGATTCTCATTTTTAAAAAATAGTATTATGGAACTTTCTCTCTCTCTTTTTTTTATTTTTTTTTTTTTACATATGTACTTTGCGTTGATGATTTGATTTTCTTTTTCTTAAAAATCATATTGGTTGTAAACGTTTGCCTAATTTCAGGTTTTGAACTATGGATTCGGAGGAATGTATATACCCCATCTGGATCAAGTTGTAAGTTAAATATCTTACTTTAATTAGATTTCGTTTAAAAGTCACTACTTAAATCTTTGTTCGATCCTCGACAAATCCTTTCCGACATCTATCTCTCACCGAATGGTGGATAATCATAAACCTTTTGGGATGAGCAGCATGAGGCTAATAAAGGATATAATGGTGGTGCTGGTGCGAGATATACCAGGAATACATCGTTAAGAGCTCCAACCGCCGTGTTATAACTGAAAAAATTGTTAAAAGCGGTGTTAATCCCAATTCAAACAAATAAACAAAACTTAAGTTTTTATCAGAATTATATGCTGCTTACGATATATTTTAGTTTTTTTCTTGTCACAATGTTTTGTTTTGTTTGTTTGTTTGTTTGTTTGAAATGCTCATTTCACGCGTACATTGTACTGTTGTTTCTCCCAGACTAACAGAAAATGATTCAGGTACAAATGCCATTTTTAAATCTTCATTCGTGATAACTATGTCCCTCGGGTTCCCTTAGCAAATTCCAACACGACAAAATTTGAGACTGGTCCAAATTGAAATATATTGCAGACAACAATTCTAAATGATGATATTCAGGATTTTTTTTTTTCACTTTTGGGATAAAAAACATTGTTGACAATGAAGCCATTGTTTTGAACGAGCAATTTCTTCATTGTCCACAATGTTTTCCAATGCTTTTTATCTTGGTTATTGTATAGGAATGGGTTAAGTCTCGTTCTAAGGGGCAAGTCAATTATCATCTTCTGTGTGTAGAAAACTGACCTTGTCAAATTGACATACTTTGGCTGTTAATCAAAGAATTAGTAAAATAATTCATTTAGTTTGGAAGTGAACTTTAAACTTCAACATTGGATGTGAAGCCTTTTTTTGCTTGTTTGCCGACCCAAACGTCGTAATTACAGCTAATTCGCAAACCAACCATTTCACTTTTTTGATATGCGTTACCGGTCTCACGTTTTGCAGCATAACGCCGTAGAAAGTCGAAGTGGGAGTTCCTTTCAAATTCAGAGGGCGTGAACGTAGTCGGTGGGCGTTGATCCGTCAGTTGAGCTTAACCCTTGTCATGCTGAACCCGGAATATTCCGGTTTTGGCAGGAGGTGTAGACTAAGGTCAGACTGCATTTATGTGCAAGCTGATCATAGTCTACACCTCCTTCTCATACTTTTCCTTCCCGAGTTGTTTATGACGTTGATTTCTAAAAGAAATATTGATTTTTGAACAACAAGTTCTATCAGTGCTTTCAGTCCTTTGATTTGACAGCAATTCAGTAAGGTAATTTGTACAGCATGACAAGGGTTAATACGTAAAGGTAGAAAACTAGTAACGTTTACGTTTTACTGTTTGTGCGCGTATATATATGATTCACCAATCGCGATTGTCAATCAAGGATTCAATCGACCAATAAAATCATCCATTCATCCAGCCCGGCATTGAGCTTCGAACTCAAACATTGTTCGCCGTTATGTGTAACATTTTTGTTGGTTTGGCGACTTGTTCAAGCTGCAGTTACGACGTTTGTCTCGCCAACCAACCATTCTAATTTTTTGTTACATGCTGCTTGCCTTAAAATTTGCGAAAAATAACGCTGTTTAAAATCGAAGCGAGACTTCCAGTCGGAGTCAATGGGCGGAGCTAACGAAGTAAATGGGAGGGGCCAGCGATTGGTCAATTTCTTTTCTCTTGCAGAATTATACTCTGTTACCAAACTCTGTTGACCAGCGAGGTGAACGAATGGCAACGTGGATGTTTTATGTGAGTAGAATTTCTGGATCGCCGCTGTCAGTGAAATTGAATGATCAATCAAATTATTCATTTAGACTGGATTTGAATCGTGGCCGTCGACATTCACGTCAAGCCATTTTGTTGGTTTGTCGACTAAAGGTGGTAAAGGACCATCCTTATACTGTGAAGGGTAAATAAATTGCGTCTGTAGCTCATCTGAGCACAACATGCTCATAGTGAGCTTTTGTGATCCATTAATGTCTGTCGTCCGTCTTCCGTCATGCAGCGTCATAAATTAGAGTGTTTACACTCTAGAGGCTACAATTATAGTTCAACCTTCATGAAACCTGGTCTGTCAGGTTAAAGGATTTATCCTGTTGAAAATGAAAAAAAATACTGAATAGAAAACACGAGGACGAGCGGCCGTAATGACGATTGCACTCCAGAAGCCACAATTGGTCAAACGATCTGTCAGTTAAAGAATATATCGACCAATCAAGTCTTTCATGCAGCCCAGAATTGAGATTTGGACACTTACATCGACCACCATTTCTCTAAAACATTTCTGTTGGTTTAGCAACTTAAACGTCGGTACTACAACTTATTAAAAGGATAGTTAAGACATTTGTGTCGCCAACGAACCATTTTAATGTTTTGTTACATGTAGCCATAAATTTTGATTTTTCAGTTAAATGATGTTAAAGCAGGAGGGGCCACAGTTTTTCCAAAACTGAATATCACAGTTCCAGTAACAAAAGTAAGTTGAAGTTCAATTACAGAAAAAAAACTTGTCATGAGAACCAGCTTTGTTACCAGCAACAAATTTTAGTTTCGTCTACGGGCGACCAAAAAAAAAACAAAAAAACGGGCGTTCTGGTTGGTTGAAAAAAAATCATAACTCCATGAACAAAATTTTGAGCGCGCAGACATTTAGTATGCTTCCGCACAAAATAGTTCCATACAAAAAAGTAACAAAATTTGTAAAGTTCTTGCTTTTTTCGCTCGATGCTATTAAATTATAAGAAATAGAGAGAATAATTTTTCTTTTCGTTGAGGTATGAACCGAAAAAACCTTATCATAATTATGTATGAATTCGCTTCGCGTATTCATACGGTGCGATTAGATTTTTTCGGTTCATACCTGCATGAAAACAAAAAATATTCTCTTCATCTCTTAAAAGGTTTCTTGGGGACGCACTTTATCGCTGTTACATGTCAGAGGTTGCAGTGACGTAATTCCCTGGTTGGGTATATTAATACCGAGACCGCTGTATCTTTGCCTTGGACTATTTGTACTTCAAAACGTTGTTGGAAAAGGAGAAATTTGAATTGGGCCTTTCTACAAAAATGTGTTAATAAACATTTCTTATCCGTATGGCATAAAAAAGGGGTATCTGCGTATATTGTCAGGAGTTGAAATGGTCATTCTCTCTCGTTGCACACGTTTTATAGTTTTTTGTGTGTTTTTGTTGTTCAATTGATTTTATTGGATTTAATGGAGTTTAAGGCAACTTTTAACAGTGTTTCAGTCATATCGCAGCGGCTGAAACGACTAACGATGATTTACTGTTATTTCTCACATCAGTATTACCAGTGCACTACATCCTTTCTGAGCCCCGACTTACTGTTGAAGACAAATGACAGAAATGATAATTACTGCGACCGGGGATAGATTCCTGGACCTCATTATGGAGAGTCTGGCGGATGACCAACACCGTAATGGCCGCGGCACCTTGGTTTAAGCCTGTTTAGTTTACATCGATTGGGATAAATTTCTCACAACTTAGATTAATCCCTCTCGATTCTGCTTCCTGGAATTCACCAGTACTCGCGCCGAATGTGTTGGCCAAGGAAAGAACCAAGATCGACAGCCGCTCCCGGGAATCAAACTCCGGCCTCTTGATCAAGAAGCAGACGCTCCACCCCTCGACCTCGGAAACCATCTGGTCTATCTTATGATAACTTGTGGTCCGTTACATTAAAGATACATAAGCATATAGTTTTGCTGAATTAGAAAACTTGACAAGAGTGAAGAATATCGAATGTAGTCAGTCTGCGCTGTCCATTTAGACCGACCGAGACCAATATTTATTTCTACTAGATAACCTCTTGCCGTTTGACAGAACACTCTTCCGAGAAGATGCTTATTCAAATGAATGGTACAAAATGAATTAACTTTTAACCCTTTACCTGACGACAAAATTTGTGCCTGGTTAAATTTGAAAAATGTTACAGACGAGAATATTTTTTTTCTAATTTAGAAACTAGCCATTGTATGTGGTATAAAACATTGAAGGGAAAGAAAAAATGCTTTTTAGAAGCAATTTCTTCTTTTGCTACAATGTTATCTCTGGTATAAAACCATGTCACAGTGAAAGGAAGTGATTGTATGGAAAAGGGTTAAAGCAGTATTTGCAATTTATCTTGATAAGAAATAAATGAAATATTCTGTACAAAATATCACAGGGGGCTGCAGCATTTTGGTACAACACTAAGAGATCAGGGGAGAGTGACTTTAGACTTACACATGCTGGATGCCCTGTACTAATAGGATCGAAATGGGGTAATATATCGTAGTGTAGTGACAAAAACATCGTAATTACAGCTTATTTAAGCGGTAGTTATGTTACGAAGTTTTTGTCCCTTACCGACGACATATTCTTGCTATAAATGGCTGGAGACATATAAAGTTTCCTTTGTTCGTTTATAGCCGTGTGCGTGGGTACGTTTAAAGATGTTTCTGTGTGTTTCATTATTCGTGTCTGGAATTCATCTAAGTTTATCGATAGATTTCATTTACACTTTACACAGTTTTTCCTCTTGTCAAGTAATAGTGCCATGCTAAAGTTTGTTTGGATAAGCCCAATAGTAAGGTAACTACTGAAGGTGGCAAACTTATTCATGTCCTGGGCATTTCTTTTTAGATTTCCGGGTAGATTTTGCAAAGTTGTTCCCCTTGATAAGTAATCGTGTCTTGCGAAACGTTTTTATATGCAAAAGCTCAAAGTAAACTATGTCAGCCCGATTAGCTCATTTGGTAGAGCACTTGATTTCAAACCTCAAGATCACGGGTTCGGGCCCTGGGCTGACCATATCAACTAACAAACTAATTGTCGTTCGGATGAGACGTTAAATCGAGGCCCTATCAAGCAGTTAAAGAACCATGCGGAGCTGTAAGTAGTTTCGTCCTGTTTCCTTGCACTTTCCCCCGTAACAACTAACCGTCTTCTCGGGGCGTCGCTCATATGGGCATGTGCTACGGTAGCGATGATAACAAACGGAAATACACACACACTTATAGATGGATTTAGATGGAGCTCAATCGAGAACTATTGTGATGCTAATAATTTGTGTGGATATGCTATAGGTTAAGGTCACAGCTGAAAGTCAAATTATAAAATTGTTTTTCTGGTCGAGTACTAATCGTATGAAAGTTGTTCAAAATATCAAAGAAAGGTTATGTTGTAAAATGGCAAAATTTTCCTTGTCAATTGGTCACGATTGAAGGTCGAATTCCCAAACTTCAAAGCAGATTATCTGAAGTTTTATGTAACTTTTCATACTTCGACAAACAAAGACAATATTCACGGGGATATTTGAGGGGGACAACAATAATGGATTGGCGGGAATTTTGTAATAATTAACGAAATCGAATCGATCCCTCGTGTCTTTGAAAAAAGAAATGTACTAATGGCCTATTCTCTGAAGCGACCACTCTCTCGTAAGGGTCGCTTAACCATTGCCCTGCTGAATATTTTCCTCTTTTCACTGTATAATTAGATCGATCTTGCATTCAAAATGAGCAGGTAGTGTAGGCTAAGATCAGACTGCACGACTGTGCAGGCTGATCTTAGTCTATTCACCTGTCAAAGCCATTGCAGCCAAAGCAGGAATATTCCGGGATCAGCATGACAAGGGTTAAAACAAGACTTGTTTGATAGGAAAACGACCAACGCCCCACAACCTCACCCCACACATTGGTAAGTTTGAACCCTCTTAATAGAAATCCTGGATGCGCCATTGTATTTTGTCCATGAATTTGGATTTATCTACCAAAATCAAATAGATTGCAGTTTTCCTATACAATAAACCCCTTTAACTATACATTTGTTTTTAATTTTAGATATTTACGAATATAAATTTTAATACACAAGGAATGCTTTAAAAAATCTTAAATTCCGAAACAATTCCTGATGTTTACGTCCTTGTGATATTTTACTTGAGAAAACATCGTGGAAAAAGAAGAAATTGCTTGTCACAAGCAATTCTTTTTCTTTTCCCACAATATTTCTTTAACATAAAGGATTTTTGAACTGAACTTATTTCATAAACCCTTCGAATCTGGACACGTCCAAAATTTTGAAAAACAGTAAAGAGACGAAAACCAAAAAGAAACTTCAACAAGACAAAATCGTGTAATTTCATTATCATCGAGTCACCTTTTGAGTATGGCCACAAAACGTTTACGTCATAGATTGTCAGACCCCACCGGATTTTCGGCCTTCTTTGTTCTTTATAAAATTTCACATGTTTATGATGCTGTGACAGAATACAAAACATTCGTTGGCATATGACCTCTTTAGTGCTTCATCCTCATTCATAGGACCAAAATTAACAGGCCTTGAAATATATATATATTTTTTCTATTCTAGCCGTTGTAGAGGCACCGTCTTTTTCCACCTAGGGAAAGGTCGGTAAGTTTTGGTACGCTCTCATCCATTTGTCGTCCTCTGGAATATAAAGTCATGGACGGAGACGGATAAATCTAGAATAAAACTGTAGATTACATGCAGAACTCATGAAAAAGTAAACATTTCATCATGTCGATCACTTATGTTCACTGAAAATGCTGCTTTCGTATCGGACTAGTTTTTGTAAAAGAACTACTTTTAAAACGACCCCCGGAAATAAATTCCAGTGAGGTCACTTCAGATGAAAGCCGAATAAAGGCAATTTTCGGCTGGTACTAACGTTCCTACTATAGTGGATGCAATCGGATCCCCTCGACCAATTCAACGAATCAAATTAAACTTGAGAAGGGGTCAAAAGATGAATGATGTCATTTGGTAGTTCCCATACTTGTTCGACAGGAACATAAGTTAAAATTGTAGGAACGTTGGTCCCCGTCGAAAAAGGCCAAAGTCTACTACAAAGCGTAAAAAAGATCTGTTAACCCATTCACATCCTATTTTTTCGAGCTGCAAATATGTGACTTTTTGAAAACATTTTAGGAAAAGGAGAAATTGCCTTCAATAAGCAGTATTTCCTTTTCTCACATTTTTCAAATATTGTTGATACTTCTCTTTCAAATTTGGATCACTTTTAAATATCGGCTACAACTACCTTTAATTTAGACTGGTGTAAAGTTTGATCGTCCGGAAATGGGTTAATTGTCACCTTTTCCTGATTATGAATTATAGTAAACAAGTCTAAAATTATGTGAGGACACGTTGGTAACGAGTTTATGAATTCTTTATCATGTTCACCAAACCGCCGTAACGGTAAACGGAACTTCATCCCGTCCACTGAACTGCGAAAGGAAATTCCATTTCGATGTTAACTATTACCAGACGGCATATTTGAGACTGGTCCAAATTCAAAGAAGTTGCAGACGACAATTTTTAGTTAGGGCAGGTCTAAAACTTTTGCAAAACAGGAAAGGGTTAATACTTTAGAAAGAAATAGATCTTTATCAGTCTTTTGTTTTCTTTAAAGAGACAAAATGGTCTTTTGTTTGGTCCTTTATTTGTTTATTCTGTATGGATATCTACTGATATCTCAGTCGAACAGTCTTGTTGGAGGTCAATGGGCGTGGCCTGCGATCCTTCAGTTGATTCTCCACGATTTACTTTAGCCAAAAGACGACATATAGGTTACATTACAGTCCACGGCGTTTTATTTGTTACCTGAATCCACCTGAACTGTTTGGGGTAATATAAATGGTCTTTATAGCTCTCGTTTGGATAAAAGTTCTCACCAAATGGAATCCTAAGATATTCTTTTAAATCTGTGCTACATTACAGACATCGCTATCAATAATATTAGAAAAGTCCCAAGCCCGATATGAAAAGCGTTGCCGGTAGAAAACAAAATTAAGTTTCAAAAATATTTTATGTTGGAAACATTAGATTATTTTGAAATTTATTTGCGTTTTCTGTTCGGCAAAGTTTTTTGAAAGCGAGCTTGTGACCTTTTCTGCAATTATTCATAGAGTGGTCTGTAAATAATTTTAACGAAGATCTCAGGGTTCCTTTTGGTGAGAAATGTTGTCCTAGAGACCTACTAGTGGATTAAAATCTAGTCTCTTTGAAATAGGATGCGGACGACAAATTGGTGTGATTCACGGTTGAGAAATAGGCATCACTTCTTGTAGAAAACAATATGGGGGAAAGACGAAATGATTATCGATGCATTTTTTTCAGCAATGATTTCCCTGATGATATTTCAGGGTCGTCAAAGAGTTGATTTTACGTTAAACGTTAAATAACATTTTCTTATTATAATGCCTGTATTTCAGTGGCAAACAAGTGGATTCGTGAAACCGGACAAGTTTTCAGAAGAAAATGCGGTCTCACTGCCAGCGCAATTGACGGACAAGAAGATTCAAGATTTTTGTAATGTTGCATGAAATGTTATTAAATGTTGTTAGTTCACGTGTTTGTCGTTTGTTGGCGTCAGTTTTGATAGCTTTAAGTTAAAGACAAAGTTTTGAGGTCTTCTCATAAAAAGTAAAAAAAAGTATATCTTATGTATTTCAGGAATAGTGCAAACTCTCCCTGCATGTTCAAACCCTTAGGTATGTTCAGTTTACTTGAGCATATCATTTTCAAAATCAGTCTGATCAGAGTCTTCGATATGCTCGCTGCTTTGTATTTCCATATGAATTAACTTAATGCAAATTGTAGAGAACTCCTGCGAAAGTATGCGATTAACCCATTCATACTCGATCCCGCTCTTCACGCATCTGAAGAAAACGGCTTTGGAAAAAGTGTGTTCAATGAAGAAATTGCTAGTACCAAGCAATATCTTCCATGTCCACAATGTTTTCTACACTACCAGCCAAAGATTTTCTAAACTCGGTTAACTTGAAATTGCAACTTCTTTCAATTTGTCTATGATTTTCTCATGTTGTAATGCATTACTTAGAAAAATCATTGTTTGCTAGCTTACAGTATTTTTAGTACTTCGGTTATAATTTGCTGTCACCATGAATAATATGACCTAAGGCGCGCAAAAAAGAAATAAAGCAGTTGTGGTGTACCTGGCCGAGAGGTAGAGCGTCGCCCTCCCAACCTACATGTCTCGAATTCGAATCCCCGGAGCGATTTTCGACCTTGGTTTTGCCATTGGTTCACATAATCGGCGCTCAGGTACTGATGCATTCTCTATGAATCAGAATCGAGAAGGATTAATCAAAGTTTGAAGAACTTGTTTCCCAATCATAGTAAACTGAAAAGATTGAAAGTTAAAGTTTACCCATTCCCACATAATGACGCTTTTTGACGCTTAAAAGAAAAGCCATAGGGAAAACATTGTGGAAAATGAAGAAATTGCTTGCAACTTCTTCATTCCCACATTTTTTTTTCAAAGCCTGTTTCTTGAAGGGCGACAAAAAGCATGAAGTTATTATTGGGGGCTTCAAAAGTCGTCAATGTGTGGAAAATGTGTTAATTAATGTAAATGTCTTACAAATGTGTACACACAATAATATTTTTGACGCTCGATTGCTTTAGCCTCACAGGTAGTAATTCTCGTGACTCTGTCGGGTGCTGCTCGAATTGAAAAATGAATTCTAGACTGCTTCATTTAGAATAAGACTGCAGACGGCATTATTGATGTGGATGAAAACTACAGAAAAACTAAACACTATTAATGAAAGTAATTGAGCAATCGCAGCTGTCAATCAAATAACCAGCCGACCAATGAAATCATTCACTTAGACCAGAAATGAATTTTGACATTAGCCGCTATTTTCGTTAACATGTTTGATGGTTTGGCGACTTAAACGTCGTAACTACGACTATTCAAACTGTAGTAAATTTGTTTAACCAACGTTTTTGATTTTTTCATTTCATGCTACTATCCATAAATTTTGCACAATAACGCCGCTTAAATCGAAGTGGGACTTTCTGGCGGTTCAATGGACGTGGCAAATGGAGTTAGTGGGCAGGGCCAGCGATAAGTCAATTGCCCGTTAACAAAGTACGTGTATGCTACAAAACCAAAGTCACGTGTTCCTAAAGCTTTCGTCACTGTCACACTCGGATGGCTGAATTGCACATGTATGTTAAGTACGGTAAGACCGGTGTTAAACACTCTGGTACAAATCCGTCACACCTGAATACTGTCTGCATCTCAACGAGATGGCGATTGTTTTAATGGTTCTAACAAATTAGCGTATATCGGTCACTTATTAGTGTTCTCGGTTTATAAGAACAGAACAGAACACATCTTTTATTTACATCTTGGTACATTATTGTTGAGTATGGACAAATTAAAGGATAAAACGAGACTTACCTTGGTAAGGTGAAGTTGGGTCTTAAATTTTCATCCATCACAAAATTACCTCCGAGCTCACACAGATTAAGGACGCAGCAGACAGCGGCCAGGCACATCATAACGAGGCAATTGGCGGTCAGGCAAAAACCTTTCGAATAGCCAAAATGAATGGGAACTTACAGTTAATGAATGAAAAATATATTTAACATATTTTCTTATCTTTTACGAGGGTTAGATGGAAGTATTAGGCATATAATGTGTTGAAAAGTAGACACGTGTTTCCAAAGAAAGGCTCTAATTTACTCCACATCATCGCTTTACCTCTAAAATCCATGCTGAAAACAAGCCGTAGTTACAAGTTTTCCGACGAAAACCGGCGACATAAAAGGCATTTCTGTGATTGAGCGATAATCGACAAAACTAACTTTTTAACCTTTATAATGTGAGCGAAGACGCAGGACGGTCTTCGTCACGTGACACATTATCGGCGCCGGATTATATACGTCACATCGTTTGTTAACAATAGCATTTTAAAACGCAACTAGTTGCATGTCTGTCGATCAATTGTTTAGTGTTTGTTCTTTTTAAGCGTTAACCCCTTTCAACATAATGACGCTTTTAGACTTAAACCAAGGAAAAATTGGAAAACCTTGAGTAAAATGAAGAAATTGCTTGTAACAAGCAATTTCTTCATTTTTCACAATGTTTTCTACCCAGAAAGCTGGAAAAATTGCCAATTGCATCAACTTTGAATTGTCGTGTGCAACTGCTTTAAATTTGGATCAGTCCAAAATGTTATCGTATGGTAATGGGTTAACACCTTAAAATTTTGAGTTACCTGTACCTGGAGTGCGAGGGTTTTTTTTGACGGTGATCGTCCGCCGTCAGTCTGTCCGTCAACTTTTCTATTCGTGTGTCCGTCCGTCTTCGATCGGTCATTCTGCTCGTCTATACAAACTTTAATCTGAACAAAGAAAATTTATAGAAAATATTATCATTGGAAACCGTGGTAATCCTGTACAAAAGCTGTTAAAATAATGCAACTTGGATGTTATTGGAGTTCCACAAAAATGGAAATAATTCACATTCTTGTCGCTACAAGCAATTTCTTCATTTTCCTCAATGTGTGTGGGTTTTTTTTTTTTTTTTTTTTGGGGGGGGGGGGGTTCAAACTTTTAATTGGGTATGAGTTAAACCTAAGTTGTTTTTTTCCCATTTTCTGTCTGTTGAAATTATTCATTTTGTCTTCGCAAAAGTCAAGGGACGAACTGAGGCATTTGCAAAGACTGAATAAATTATTAATCGCGAACTTTAAATCCCACACCTCCTCTTTATGAGTTCACTTATTTTGTACTTTGTTCTTAAGGGGATAGTGGGGCGTGTAGGAGACCCTTATTTAACTTTTAACGCCAAAATCAACTATAAAGGTTAAACGAAGTTCACTCTTGGAAAGCGAAAGGGCGAATTCACGGCAAACGCCGTTTCAACAAAATAAAATCATGATGCCAAAACAAACTGGTTCACATTGAAATTCTAAAAATTATTTGCCATCCTATGTGATATACATATAAGTTAAACTGGTAGAAGTAAAATTTTATCTTTTAGGGGAAATATGTGTTTGTGGTTTTTTTGTTTTTTTTTGTGTGTGTGTGTGTGTGTGTGTGTGTGTGTGTGTGTGTGTGTGTGTGTGTGTGTGTGTGTGTATGTGTGTGTGTGTGTATGTGTGTGTGTGTTTGTGTGTGTGTGTGTGTGTGTGTGTGTGTGTTTTCATTATTATTATTCATTTATTTATTTAAGTAATTAACATCTGATTGTTAAGCGATACATGTTTTCAACAATATCATTTTTTCTTCGCAATGGTCGTAAAAAAGTAATCACATACTGGTTGTTAAGTTTGGTAGGGATCCACATCTCGATATGCTAGTCTTAATCGTTCACACATTTTAAAAAACTTTAGATTTAGATGAAAACTGGGACTTCCAACCTATTTACGGTAGTGTATTTATAGTAATACTGAGTACTACACAAATACGCATATCGCATAGAGATTTGTAATCAGAGCAAGTATTTGGGATCACATTTCAAGGTATGGTCGTTCATTTTACATGTCTGTTAACACATTACCAGACAACAAACTTTTACACTAGTTTAAATTCAAATAAGATACAGACGATATTTTTCAGTTAATGAAATTAGATTTTTGATGTTGCAAATTTTGTGGATAATGAAGAAATTGCTTGTAACTATAATTTCTGCATTGTCTTCAATGTGTTTTTTTCTGGGGTGTGTGTGTGGGGGTGTTCAAAAATGATATTGTGTAAGAATAGGTAAATGTAATGCGTGGTGTGTCAAACTCATTACCAGACGACATCGTATAATTGTAATACTAGTTCAAATTGTAAAAGGTTGCAGACGACAATTCTGTGTTACGTTGAAATATAATTATAGTAAGATTTTATTGCTTTGACTGACCGTGACCTCTTTTTAAATTTAAATACATAAAATCATAAAACGAAATGTCTACGAATGTGATAGAGCGAAATCCCACTGCACTTAAAGTAAAGTTCGAGGCGAGAACGATCTTTGTCTTTCTATCACTTTATTCGTCTAATTTTTAATCATTTTAATTAAAAACGTCAGAGAAGAACAGCCTTATTTATACTCGGCACTGTACATAAAACAGCTTCTTCGTTCTTTCGTTTCTCAGTGTATTCTTGATGTGTACCGCTGTTCTCCAAACTCGTCTCAACTGTTATAGGAAGATATGACAATGGTCACTGAATGATACTATTGTAACTGTTAATCCGCTGACGGATACATTTTATCACTGAAATGTGGAATCGTGAATCGTGCTTTGTCTTGCACGCATTTGATTTAAAAAAAAAGAACTGTTTAAAAAGAAAACGTTAAAAAATAAATCAACCAAGTATGGTTTCGAACCCGTGTTGACTGCTTCAGGCCTTTGCGTATGAAACCACTTGACCACTTATCTGTTAAGGACATCGATTGATAAACAAACATTATATTTTTAAGATGCACATTGAATTTCTCCGGGTATGGACGAAATAACTCTTAAACGCACGGCTTTCGTCGAGATCAAATTAATTCATGGCTAATCTATTAATTGCATAAAGTTCAAGCCATGTCAATAATTTCAGGTTATACCAAACAATGTTGGAAAACATTATGAGAAATTGCTTGTCAGAAGCATTTCACCATTTATCAATCTTTTTACGAGTCGTAATTTCAGTGCGTCTAAATGCGGGATTATGTGTTAATGGGTTTCTAGAAAAAAAGGAATAGAATATATTTTATCATGTCAATAGATATCTCGGTTGTTTTACTCACCAGGTAAATCAAAGCACTGAAAGCGCTGAAGGCCTTAGATATATATATACACGAGATATATACAACACTATCTGCTCTGATCTACGGTCGCTTATGGGCAGATCTGTCCAGTTATATTTCTAATTAGATGAGTCTATTTTACGGTGAAGTAGCAAAGTTCTATCTACATGGTTAATTGTGGCATTTTAAAGAGTCTTTAAGGGATGTCTCCTCCAAAGTGCATAATCAAAACGAAGTCATAGTGAACGCCATTAATAAATGCTCGAGATCGTGTCTACTTTTCACGAGGCAGACGATTGTATTAATTGGCAATGATTGCATTGTATGTTTTCACATGTTAAACTCTAAGTGTGTTTGAATTTACCGCGTTAACTCTGGTTTTCTAATTGCTAACAATCTCGCGTAAAAAAATGCACGTTCGTCTTTTTACATTTAACTTTAAAGGAAAGAGAAGGACGTCCAATGAAGAAGATTATTTGTTTTTGGAAAGGAAAGGCAATTTTGAAGCTGGTCGCTTAATGAAAGCGATCTCTTACTAGAGGTGGTCGCTTGAGCAAGATTGACCATATCGTATATGAGTTAAGGTCAAACATAGGTGACTGTGTTATTCTAATCAAGTAGCTTCTATCGGACACATATTACTTAACCCAGGTCAAACATAGGTGACTGTGTTATTCTAATCAAATAGCTTCTATCGGACACATATTACTTTACCCAGGTCAAACATAGGTGACTGTGTTATTCTAATCAAATAGCTTCTATCGGACACATATTACTTAACCCATGTCAAACATAGGTGACTGTTTTATTCTAATCAAGTAGTTTCTATCGGACACATATTACTTAACCCAGGTCAAACATAGGTGACTGTTTTATTATAATCAAGTAGTTTCTAACGGACACATATTACTTAACCCAGGTCAAACATAGGTAACCGTGTTATTCTAATCAAGTAGTTTCTATCGGACACATATTACTTAACTCAGGTCAAACATAGGTGACTGTGTTATTCTAATCAAGTAGCTTCTATCGGACACATATTACTTAACCCAGGTCAAACATAGGTGACTGTTTTATTCTAATCAAGTAGTTTCTATCGGACACATATTACTTAACCCAGGTAAAACATCAATGACTGTTTTATTCTAATCAAGTAGTTTCTATCGGACACATATTACTTAACCCAGGTCAAACATAGGTGACTGTTTTAATCTCATCAAGTAGTTTCTATCGGACACATATTACTTAACCCAGGTCAAACATAGGTGACTGTGTTATTCTAATCAAGTAGTTTCTATCGGACACATATTACTTAACCCAGGTCAAACATAGGTGACTGTTTTATTCTTATCAAGTAGTTTCTATCGGACACATATTACTTAACCCATGTCAAACATAGGTGACTGTTTTAATCTCATCAAGTAGTTTCTATCGGACACATATTACTTAACCCATGTCAAACATAGGTGACTGTTTTATTCTAATCAAGTAGTTTCTATCGGACACATATTACTTAACCCAGGTCAAACATAGGTGACTGTGTTATTCTAATCGAGTAGCTTCTATCGGACACATATTACTTAACCCAGGTCAAACATAGGAGACTGTGTTATTCTAATCGAGTAGCTTCTATCGGACACATATTACTTAACCCTTGTCATGCTGCAGTATAAACAACCTCTACAAATTGCTGTAACTATAGCCGGGTATAATTGTATCCACTATAACCCATTTTTAGCTCGCAAAGCGTCAGCTTTGATAGTTCAAGTTACCAGACAAAATTTTGAGGTAAACTCAAAGTACAACGAGTGCCAACTGCCACTGGAGGCTTAACTACAAAGTTCATTGAATGCCTACACCATAAAAAGTGTACTTTAAGAATATTACAAACTGTATTCAAATCGTAGAAAACTCTTTCAAAGGCATGATATTTAACCCAATCCAACTCAATTCCGCTTTTTAAGCATCTCCATAAAGAGCTGGGAAACATTGTGGATAATGAAGAAATTGCTCGTAACAAGCAATTTCTTAATTGTTCACAATGTTTTCTACTAAATAAGGGGGGGATTCTACATTTAAAAATTTCTTTCGACTTGAACCAGTCAAAGATTTTGTCCTATTGTACGTGTAGTTGGTTGACTCCTGGACTACTTTAGCCTCGTTTTTTATCATGATAACCATTGACAAAGAGGATTACTAAACAAAATTTTGCTTTGCTAGCTTACAGTACTTTCAGTACTTTGATTACATATTTTGACTTTCAGGTTAGCCATAAAACCTATTTCATAAGTCAAAGTCAAAACGCTACATAATGGCGACGATGAAAAGAAGCTACTTGAGTACACCTCTCAAAGAACCCTTCATCTTCGAAACTGTTCCAGAGAGGCTTAGACGTCTTGCAGATGAGAATCCAGACAAAGATGCTTATGTGTTTTATGATTTCAAGTTAAACCGAGTACCTGTGACCCGTAAAAAGTTGTATAACACAGCCACTAAACTGGGGAAGTTACTTGCTGGAATTGGCTTGAGGAAAGGGGATAGAGTCGCCTTCTGTATGAATAACTCGATTGAAATGCTTTTTGCAAATATGGCGACGATCTCTGCAGGAGGAATTCCGTTCTATCTGACGACAAATTTAAGAGATGGTAGTGACATTATTAAAACTATGTCGTTAATGGAACCTACGATGCTAATAGTAGATACGAGTGTTGGTGATGATAACTGGAAAATAATTGAAAGTTTATGGCCGACTGATACACTTAAATGCCAAACAATACCGTCCTTGAAATATATAATCTGCAATGGAACAATTGAAACACCGTCAAGTTCACGACTAGTATTGGATGAACTTTTGACTTCAGACACGGAGTGGACGAATGAACTGCCTCATCTTGATCCAGATGACACTCTTGTCTATCTGATAACATCTGGTTCAACTGGCGACTCTAAGAATGTAAACTACACGCATTTCAGCTTGCTTAACTTATCCCGTCAGATAGACGTTTCCTTCAATATCAAAGAATCAAGTCGGTTCTTCAACGACAGGCAGTTTAGTTGGGCAGTTGGCTTTCCCCGGACATATTTGGCAACTGGGGCTACTCGAATATTCATCGATACTAGAATGAGTCTTTCTGGTCTACATATTAGTAGACTAGCGGACATTATTGATAAAGAACAATGTGATACGATGTACGTCCCGGGATATATTGCTAAAGATTTAATGCTAAATCCACAACTTGCACCAAAATTTAAAAGCGTCCAGTACGCGATGATGGCCGGAGAAAGGGTTCCTAGAGCAAATATTGTACTGAAAGAGCACTTCTTTCAGAATATTTACACGTTTTATGGGACGACAGAGTCTGGTGGTATAGCCATGTTTACAAGTGATAACATCGATTCGTACGAGAACGGTATAGTAGGTAAGAAATTTATCAAATTGATTAAACCCGTCAATCAAGAAAGGTCCACCCTGGATTCCGCGTAATAAGCATTTTTTTAGAAAAAGTATTGAAACTAGCATGGGCAAATCAGGTTTCAAATATAAACGGTGACAAGTCTCTCACGCTGGTAAGCGAAAGAATGAGCCAAGCCACTTGCTATTTAGAATCAACATATTGAAAACGAACATAGTGAATAGAAATACCATCCACCTAGCGCTAGCGGAATACTCCGACCCGACTCAACTTGCACCTTCGCTTATCGATAGATTACTATTTTGTATTTTATTTCTTTTTATATTATGTGTGAATTGAAAGGGTGGCAACTTGCAAAAACGACGTTGTTAAATTGCTTTCTTACATATAACAAAACTCCGCTTTTTTCGGTATCAATTAGAGAGGTCGGGGAAATAATGTGAGAAAATTAAGGCATTGGTTTTCAAAAGTAACTTCTTCTTTGTTCACTTAATAATCTACCTTGAAAGTCAGAGATGTTTGAAATTATATCAAATTATATCAACTTGAAAGCGTTTCCAGCTCTGTTTCTAATTTTCTCCCCTCTTTATTTTTGTCGACACTGGGTGATTCAATCAGCTCTTACGGTTAGTTTTTAATTTGAGCCTGTGCGTGACATTTCCAACCATTTCGCATGTGCGTGACGTGCACACATTGAGCACCCTGGACAGCCATTCGGGGCAATTAAAACATTCGCTGATTGTCTAAAGAAGCTTTGGGTCAGTATCTATCTACAGAGCGCAGAGTGAAGACTCTGGTCAGACTGTGCGGATGCACAGGCTGATCTGAGTCTTAACTCGGCGCACATGTGTAATGGTTAGGAAATATCACGCAAGCGCTCATTTCACACTATATGGAAAGCAAACTTGAAAATTATTCTGATGGACGACGAGAGTACCGCTTTATATCATTGCATAATGATAATAACGCATATCAACTATTGAGGCTTGGTTTATATAATATCGCAATCTCAAAACAGGGTTCCCAAAGTACTGAAATTCGCCTTTCCTTAAAGTTCATGGATAAGTCAGGGAGTTTCGAAGAAATGGTATGGGAAATATCAAGGAGAACGTTAGGGTTGTTTGTTTGTTTCGTTTTTTTTTTTGGGGGGGGGGGTGATGTTGTTGTTGTTGTTGTTTGCTTTTTTCATTGGATCATTATCTTCTGCAATTTTTATGCCCCCCGCATCAAAAGATCGGGGGCATATTGTTTTACCGTTGTCCGTCTGTTTGTCTGTCCGTCATCAGCCTGTCGGTCTGTCTGTCTATCTGCAAAACTTAATCAAAAAACTTAACATTGCCAATTACTACCAGCCTATTCAGGATACAATGCTCATATTTGGCATGATTATACATCTCCATAATACGCATCTCTTTATGTCAATGTCAAGGTCATGTGATAAGGTCAAGTTCTCATACTAAGGCCAAACGCCAAAAAAAAACAAAAAAACTCATGTACGGCGGGGGCATCGTGATTCACAAACGCATCTTGTTTAAAACTGTTCCTAGCAGTTCATTTTTTTTTTCTTCTAACAAAAAAAGCATCATAAGGATCCGTATTTTCCAAACACTTAAACAATTACATCTGGTACATCAGATTTGTTGCTGTTAGAATCCTGGATAGTGTATTGATTTGCTGACAAATCGTTGGACCCGCTCAATATATCTATTTGCCACATCCATCGACTCCGAGAGGAGTTCCCGCTTCGATTTTAAGCGGCGGGGGATTACAAATGCTGAATAGTTTGTGGGCGACCTAAAAGTCGTACCTACAGCTTGAATAAGCTATAGTTACGAATTTAAGTCGCCTTACCTACATAAAAAAAGGTTAACGAAAATGGCAGCCAATGTAGGAGTTGACAGCTTAGGTCCGGGCTGAATAAATGATTTGATTGGTCGGTTGATTGCCTGATGACAGCCGCGATTGGTCAATTGAATTTGGTCAAGTAAAAGTCATAAGAAGATCGGATGATTTTATTCAAAATGAAGAGCATGCACCTTTTAAATAAAATGAAGAGCATGCACCTTTTAAATTAAAGGTGCTGATTTGTGAACGTTTGAATTGCACATAGAAAACCAATGATTATCAAAAACTGGAACTAAAACTAACTTATAGTGAAAAAGTATAATATATTCATGGGGTGTTCTTGTTGTGTTGATTTTGTTTTTGTTGTTGTTTTCATTACAGGCCTACCATTAGAAGGTGTGGAAACTAAACTTGTCGATGATATCGGCAAAACTGTAGAGCTAGGAAAATCTGGGGAAGTGTGTGTTCGGTCCGCGTGGAGATTCGTTGAATATAAAGGACAAGAAAGTCGCTTCAAAGAAGTTGTTGATGAAAAGAATTGGTTCCATACTGGAGATATTGCTCATATTAGAGAAGATGGAAATATCGTTATCGATGGACGTAAAAACGAACACGTTGTCATTCAAACAACAAAATATTTCCCTTGGAATGTAGAGAAGGCACTACAGAATTGCCCAGGGGCTCAATACGTTATTGCGGTCGGTGTCCCGGATGCAAGGTTGACAAATGTGTTCTGCGCATGCGTTATTCCAAAGAATGGCGTAACACTTACAGCTGATGACGTAAAATGCTATGTTGATGAGGTTTACCTTGATGAAGGTACTGGCGGTGGTCTCACTATAAAGCCGAAATATTGTGTGATTTTTGATAAGCTGATTTTAACGCCATCAGGAAAAATTAGCAGGCTGGGAATGGCGCGGGCGGCAAAAGAAAGACTCGGCCTGTAAGAACTACGACATTTAAAAGCAATCATTCTGTTTAAGCACTGGAATGAGACTCAAAAATCACATTTGTTTTAATGAATTTCCGTTCTATTCAAATGGCAGATATGATACAGTGACCTGCTGGTTTAAACGGCGATTCCTTTAGATCATTGAATATACTTTCTTTTTATTTATTTTAGCCGATATTGTTAAAATTGTTAAACATAGCTCAATGTTACAGAATGATAATTGCAGAATAAATAAGCATAAAGTGACATGGTCGATGGTGCTTTTCAGAACCCTATGTCGTCGGAGTGAGGCTAGAAATTGAAAAGTTTGAATAAAGAATTTAAGAGAATACTTTTTTGTTGTTGTTTTCATTAAGGTATGTACCTAAGAACACAACTACACAGTATTGGTACGCGAAGCGGATTAAAAAAATAGTGTGTCTAATATTTTAGGTCCATACATCAATAATTCAATTTTCAGTTTCGTCTATCAAAAACGGTCGAAAATTATTCATAACCCCATCCGTATGATTCCGAACAAAATAGTCCCATACAAAAAGGTATATCAAACTTTGTAAAGTATTTGGTTTTTTCGCTCGATGCTATTAAATTATAAGAAATGAAGAGATTTTTATTTTTGTTTTCACGGAGGTATGAACCGAAAAACCTAATCACACAATGTATGAATCCGCTTCGCGTATTCATACAGTGTGATTAGGTTTTTCGGTTCATACCTCCATGAAACAAAAAGAAATCTCTTCATCTCTTAGAGGAAACAAAAATATATTTCTACTCAAGCAGAAGTTATTAGTAGCATCAATCACATGAAAAACAATAAGTAATCAGGCCCCGAGGGTATAGTTATTAAAATATATACTACTCAAACGTTGCTATACACCAAAGCGTCTTTCTTCTATAATTTTCGTGTTTTTCAAGATTTGATCATAATAATGTTGAAAATTGGTTAATTGTTATCATTTTGACAAGTTTTATGATATGTTTAGACATTTGGATATCAAGTCTTTGTAAAATAATAATCGATCACTAGATGTTATAATGGCCTGTCTACTTATTTTATTCCGCGAAACATTTGTCACTCTGATTTGTAAACTACTGCTTTGTATTGTACACTAAACCGATGTTCCTTGTAATGACTTTTTTTCTTAATTCCTTTTAAAATCGGATGTCATTGGTTCGATCCCCAGCGGCGGCACATATCTTTTCCATGGTTGATAATCATAAACCTAAGTGGGATATCAGCTGGAAGCTCGAAAAGGATTCATGGTAGTACTGGTGCTAGGTATGCCAGAATTCCATTGATAGGTGTTCTGGCCGCCGCGATTTCAAAATTGTTTGACAACTAAAAATATCGCAAGGTTACAACGGTTCCAACATTAAATCTTTAAGCTAAACATCCAATCATGTTGGCTCTGGAACTGCAAGTCACATGAGTTATAGCAGAAATGTCAAAGGAATAATAAATTCGATTGCCTTGAGAGAAATTGTAAAAAGTTTTCAATCGAACAATTTGATAGAACAAATATGTGAAGAAGCAACAAAGGATTCACTGGCAGCTTTTTTGTCGACCATCTTTAGCGATCGGGAAATTTTTAATTCAAACAGTGATAAGTGGTATCCACAAACAATGTTTGAAAAAAAATGGTCGAAAAATAAAAAGCTAATGTGTGTAAAAGGATTTGTTTAAAAACAACCATTTTGTGGGCCATCTTGGAAATTGGTTTTATTTGAAAATTCACACACGCCTCGGATAATGACGAAAGGTATTCAAGCGCAAACTTTAAAGAAAATCTGTTGAGTAATGGAGAAGTTATTGCGTGTCAATTAACAGATAAACAGAATACTGCAGGACTTTCTCCAATTTACAATGACAGGGTCCTAAATAAGGGGATAGTGTACATCTTTTTATATTGAGCAATCAGAGTAGTCTCTCTTTGAACATAAATTAAATACTTTAAATCTTGTAAAATAATTGGGTGAAATATTTTTTAAAAATATGCTTCAAGCAAAAATTTTATTCGGTTTCATGTTTTGTAACCATTAAGACAAATATACTCCTCAAAAAAAGTTAAGCAACAAGGAATAGTTTGACAACTGCATCTGAATATTATATATTTAACAAAGTACAAACAAATATTCTTTAATATCATATACTGTTACTGCAACATCAGCAAGTAATCAAGTGGTTATGTCAATAATAATGAAGTAGCGGGACGCCAAAGCAGCACATACTGAAAAGGGCAGTGCAAAAGTCATTCACCAGTAATGATTCTCGGTGTCAATACCGTGTTTGACCTCCACGTGACTGAACACAGGCCTGTACACGATGTGGCATAGACCAAATCAGCTGACCAAGTTGTCGCTGTGGAATTGCCTGCCATTCACGCCTTAAGAATGTTTCCAGTTGATCCAGGCTCTGGGGGCGAACATTCTGTTCATACACACGTCTTCCCAAGATGTCCCAAGCGTGTTCAATGGGATTGAGGTCAGGTGACCTTGTTGGCCAGTCCAAACGATTGATATTGTTTGTCTGAATGTCATCTACAACAACCCTTGCACGTATGGGCGTGCATTGTCATCCATAAGCACAAAGTTTGGACCAAGCTGTCGTGCCAGTGGAATGATAATAGGCCTAACAATCAAGTCACGGTATCGTTGGCCAGTCATGGAACCTCTAATGACAACAATGTCAGTTCGGCGTCCAACTCGAATTCCCGCCCAGATCATCAAACTGCCACCCCAAAAACGGTCATGTTCAGCATTGGTACAATCAGTATAACGTTCATTGACAGCCCTCCATATACGAGCCCACCCATCATTGAAATCAAGGCAAAACGCGACTCATCTGTGAATAAGGTATTGCGCCAACGATTGACTCTCCAGTTGACATGTCGGTTGGCCCAATTCAGTGTAGCTCGACGGTGCTGCACAGATAGAGGTATTCGCTGCAGAGGTCTCCTTGATCTAAGCCCGGAAGCATGCAATCTATTGCGAATTGTCTGAGTAGAGATTCTGTTTGCATGTGCCCTCTGAAAATCATTCTGGAGTGATGTGGCATTGGCAAACCTGTTCCTTCGAGCTGTAGTCACCAAGTACCGGTCCTGTCTAACTGAAGTTACACATGGTCGTCCTGAACATTGCCTTTCAGTGAATTGCCCCGTCTGTCCATGACGACTTATCGCCCTTGAAATTACACTACGATGTACACCTAGCTGGTTAGCTACAGCTGACTGTGTCATTCCACCCTGAACCATACCAACAGCCCTTGCAACTTCGTGAGAGGACAAATGTCTACGGACCATGTTGTTGTCAAATGAGTTGGCATAAAATGTGTTAGAAAATGCACATGAAAGACCATGCTGCACGTGCAAATCAATGCAAAATAAAGTAACAATGCATGCACATTTCATGGGCTAGTGTTTAGTCATGCAGTACGAATCATGGAGTGGTGTTATTGGGTTGGCTGTTGGAATGGTTAGTTTTGTTTAAACCATATAGCGATAGTAGGACTTAAGGGATCTGTTGCATGGCCATATTCAGTACGTGCTGCTTTGGCGTTCCTCTATTTCATTTTAAATAACGATGCCACTTGAATACCTGCTGATGTTGAAGGAACAGTATTTGGAGTTAGAGAATATTTGTTTGTATTTTGTTAAATATGAAATATTCAGATGCAGTTGTCAAACTATTTCTTGTTGCTTAACTTTTTGTGAGGAGTATATTTTGAACTTTCATACACTTGAAATTGCCATCTGCAATATCTCTAAATTTCAAAATTTTATTTTATTTATATAAGCTCACTCCCATTTCACCTTTGAACCAAATTTCTTTTACTTTGTAATCAATACGTGTGAATGTGAACAAAAATTCATATATCCATTTTAAATCTACGATACAGGGCTATAATCAAGTTGTTTGACTATTTTACCAAATAGTAAGTAATCTTTCTTAGGCTACAAATTAAACATAATTCAATAACTAAATGTATTTACCATGGATGGAAAATAATCCCGGTCTACAATAGCTCTTTCTTTCGTTTACCACAATGTTTTTACCAAGTTTTTAAAGATTCATCAACTCAAAATATATTATTATTATTTTTAATTAGAACCAGTTTTAAATTTAGTTGCTCAAAAATAGACCTTTTTTTTAAATTTAAGTCAACAAGTCTTTTTTCCTACTGAGATGGAACTGAGAAGGAAGATAATCCTTATATTTGACTTATTTACAAAATAGTCCCCCTTAGACCAATTATATACTTATGCTATATACATGTATATGGAGAAACGTCTCACCAATAAAAGACGTGTTTTTAAGGAATCCAAATAATTTCATAGAATTAGGAAGTCCCTTTTCCGAGGAGAATTTGTAAAAAAAATCAAATAAACAGTTTGAGAGAAATTATTCCTACTTTGTTGCCATGGCAACCAAGGTTCTCCAACTAAAATTATTATTCGAAGGAATCTGAAAGATGACCATATATGGAACAGTCCTTTTGAATTTTGTTTGAGATCTGACCAGTAGTTTCTAATGAGAAGATTTTTTTTTTTAAGAAAAAGTTTACGAACGCCCGACTAGCTCGCTTAAACTACCGTCGTGTAATGGCTTAAACTGCATTACTGCCATGTTTAATCAAAGTACTAAAAAGTACGTTAAGATAGCAAAGCATTGTTTTGTTTAAAAGTCTTCTTTTTCAAACGTTATCATGATGAAGAAATAGAGGATAATCAACTGGTTATTCCAGATATTAAAAAATATTTCACGAGGATGCGTTGTTAGGCGTTGAAAAAACGAGTGCGCAGCATGATTTTTTTAACGCCTAACAACGCATCCGAGTGAATTTTTTTTTTCATATCTGGAATAACCAGTTGATTATTCTATTTATTATTTACCTTATCATTTTATTTTTTATTATAATATCGAAACCAATCCTTTTGATAGACTCTTTATTATGTCACTGGATTGGAAAAAAGTAGTTCCTAAATTACGACAGAGAGTGAAACTGAAGTGATATCGTCACTCCAGTGACGTTATCAAAATTTATTACACTGAGAAATCTCAAGATTTCACAGCAAGGTATATAGTTAATAAGTTTAAAGTAACCAAGGCGTTAACCAATCAAACACAGTCTCTCCTTTTTAACGCCCATCAAGAAAATAGTTGTAGATAACAATGTGGGAAATGAAGAAATTGCTTGTTGTGTTATTGTCTACCTCTCGTCAAATGAACAATCTCTGGTCGAGCCCACTGCGTTCCTACAGGAAATTCCACTCCGACATTAAGCGGTATTATTTTGCAAAATTTATGGCTTGAAACATGAAACTATACAGTGAAATGGTTGATTGGCGATCTAAACCTTGTGAGTAAAGCTTGGATAAGCCGTAGTTTCGACGTTTGAGTCGCCATACCAATAAAATTGCTTCACATAAATGTCAGCCAGTGTTGGGGTTCAAAGTTGACATCCAGTTTAGATGAATAACTTGATTTCGTCGATTGGTTCTTGGAAATGATGGACAGCCGCGATCCGTTGATTGATCGGGCAATAATTTATTTTTTAGTTTCGTCTATCAAAAACGAGCGTTCTGATTGTTCGAAAAAATTATTCATTACTCCATGAACAGAATTTTGAGCACGCAGCCATTTTGTATGCTTCCGCACAAAATAGTCCAATACAAAATGGTATCAAATTTTGTAAAGCTTTTGTTTTTTACGCCTGATGCTATTAAATTATATTCGCGCATTCATACAGTGTGATTAGGTTTTTTTGGTTCATACCTCCATGAAAACAAAAAATATTCTCTTCATCTCTTAAATGTATCAAAATTTTGTAAGATGAGCAGAATGGTGAGCTGGTGAGGTAAAGTTCACGCTCGACTGACTCGACATCTACAGAAGCGATGATCCGTTACAATTGCTTCTCAGTTATTCCCAAGCGAACACAAAGTACCAGCGTCGTGTAAACACTGTGTTAAAATTCGATGACGATGGTGTGTCCTAACGAAGACCGATTTGGGTCATTTTGGTCATGATACGCACATATAATCCAGATTAACGTAGAATACCTGTAATGCGCCATTTTGGCACACAGAAAATGGTAAATGACGTAGACAATACGTCTTTAACAACGGAACTGATATATTACGATGTCACCCGAGGAACTCCGACGTCGTGCCGAATTACGGGTATTCTACCTTGAAAGGGAAATAACTCAGTCGTCAATGTTGTGATGCGTATAACAATGTGGCACTTTATCCACGGTGAACCCTTTGCATACTTCGCGATCGTTAATTAAAGGGACCCGTTCAGCACCATTTTTCAATGCCTGTATCTGGAAATTAAGCGACGTATGAAAACATTGGCTATATACTGGACATAGTTGAGTAATGTTTTTGACTTTAGTATCACCTCAGCGCTTTCACTTTCATTGGCATTTATCGTTATTGACAATATTATTGACAGTGTGTGTTCGAAATTGAAATCTCAAATCAAAACTCAAATTGATTAAAAAGTTAAGACTGGTCCAAATTGAAAAGAGTTGCTGAAGATGATTTCAAGTTTATGAAATTTTAGAGTTTTTTTAACTATCTTGAAAATAAGCATTGTGGAATATAAAGAAATTTCCTTTTTCACGATGTTTTTCTAATTTCTTGAAGGGCGTCTTAAAGTGTCAATGTGTTGGAATGGGTTAACGTATTTCATTTGTATCAATAATGGCCGTTTTCGACTGGTACTAACGTTCTTGCAATTCTAACTAATCAAATTTAGTAGATACTAAATGACATGGTTTTACCTTTAACCCATACAAAACTGCCATTTGATTGGTAAAATTGTTCGCGGAGATCCGACTGCATCTACTATGGAAGGGAAAATAGTCTCATTCGAAAAAGGCCAAAATTTGAGGGATGAACAACCAGAGATAAGTGTTATGCGTCGTAACTTCCTCATAACCCGACCCGGTTTACTTTGTAATAGGGCCAGTTAAATTAAGGGTGCAGTATATCTTGTATTTCGCACTGCATAGCTGCACACTTGAATTTTGACTCTCTTAATATTTAGGTCTTTTACCTCGGAGTTTGGATTTGTCGCCAAAAAAAGGTAAATGAACTCAATTCTTCATTTAAAATAAATATCGTTGGGTTAGAGCAAAAACGTAGTATGGGTCTATACATTGTATAGACCCATACTATTTTTTTTTTTTTTGGTCTAACCCCTCGTTATATAAATTTAACGCATTCTTATTTAAGAAAAAAAGAACCAGAGCTCTAGATACGAAGGGGTGACAGTATTGTAAATTCCTTACTTCTCAATAAAATCTATGTTGTGGGTACTGATTTAAATCGTCTCGGTTAATCGCATTGTTGTTGAAATATTCAAATCTGAAATCCAAATTACGCCCTCTGTCTTTAACTCTGATAAACGTAGTTTGCTATCAGATACTACTCAATGCTTTTTCGTATGCGAATGATTTGCTGAACTGACAGATCGAGAGTGTCAATCAAAAACAATCGACCAACGGAAGTGAACTGAACTTTAAACTACAAAAGCATTTTTGTGAAACGTTTTTGATTGTTTGACGATTAAACGTCGTAACTACAGTTTATTACAGTTTATGTCACCAATAAACCATTTAAATTTTTGTTGAATATCATTGGCCATACAATTTACCCTAAACCCGTTTGATAGCGAAGTGGAAATTCCTGTCGGAGTCAGTGGGCTTGACCAGCAATCCGTCAATTTGCGATAGACAAACATCTTTCCTTTATACATATTTCGTTAGAATGCCTTTGACCCATTATCAGTCGACACAATTTTAGACTGGTACGAATTGAAAGGGGTTGCAGACTGCAATTTAAAGTTTATGAAAATTTAGATTTGGTAGAAAACATTGTGGAAAATGAAGAAATTGCTTATTACAAGCAATTTTTTCATTTCACACAATGTTTTCCCTATTGTTTCTTGGTGTTAGGCAAAGAGCGTCACCGCTTTGTAATGGGATAAAGATAGTGTAATCAATATCATTACAACTTAAGTCTATAAAGAAAATATTGACTGCCTCGAAAGCCGAATATTGAAAAAAATATTGACTGCCTCGATAGCCGAATGTCAAAAAAATTGACTGACTCGATAGCCGAATGCTAAAAAAACACTTACTGCCTCGATAGACGAATGCTAAAAAAATTTATGCACTGTCTCGATAGCCGAATGCTTAAAAAGATATTGACTGCCTCGATATCCGAATGATTAAAAATATTGACTGCCTCGATAGCCGAATGCTAAAAAATATTGACAGTCTCGACAGACGAATGCAAAAATAATATTTACTGTCTCGGTAGCCGAATGTTGAAAAAATATTAACTGCCTCGATAGCCGAATGCTAAAAAAAATTGACTGCCTCGATAGCCGAATGATTAAAGATATTAACTGCCTCGATAGCCGAATGCTAAAAAATATTGACAGCCTCCATAGCCGAATTCCCAAAAATATTGACTGCCTCCATAGCCGAATGCTTAAAAAAAATATTGATTGCCTCGATAGCCGAAGTCAAAAAAAATATTGACTGCCTCGATAGCCGAATGCTTAAGAAATATTGACTGCCTCGACAGCTGAATGCTAAAAAACATTGACTGCCTCTATGGCCGAATGTCAAAAAATATTAACTACATCTGTAGCCGTATGCTTAAAAAATATTGACTGCCTCGATAGCCGAATCTAAAAATACTTGGTCAGTGATCAGGAGGTGGCAGATTTGAACTCAACAGTCAGCATGGTGTGATCGCTCTTTCTCTGTGACATCTGGATTGCGTTTTCTGGAGCGACTTTATTAACCCTTTTCTTCATAATCCTGCTTTCAAATGCCCCCATAAAAATGTTTAGGAAAGCGTATTGTTGAGAATGAAGAAATTGCTAGTAACAAGCAATGTCTTCATTTCTCGCGATGTATTCTACCAAGAGATATAAAAATTTTTTAAAGTTTCATTCGTTATCTTGAACTTGTTTTCAGTTTCTAAAATTCTATTGTATCGGAATGTGTTAAGCATTAAGTTCGTCTCAATTGATCGACAAAAACACGGTTTAAACTGAGCTAGATGAATAGGTTTATCGTCAATGCATTTTATTATTATGGTTTTATTTATTTATGGTTGGTTCGCTTATCAATGTGTTACCGTCCGTTGACTTTGGGTCATATGCAAACTGATTCCGTGATATCTAAAAATAACCTGGAATTCCGCTGAACCTTTCCTATATAAAGGCTACTTTAAGCTTATCAGATTACCGCGAGGACAATATCTAACTCATATTTAATCGTAAAGCGAACATTTGAGCTTAGTTTAGACAATTAGCAAAGTTTTCTTATCAAGATTTCATTAACATCGACACCTCCCTTTAAACTTCAAGTCTGGCTGGAGAATACTCAGATTTTTTAGATTCATTCCCAACAATTGTGAATAATAAAAGAATAATCCAATCTGGATCACTTCGACACTCAGGACCTTCAGTCCTTTGATTTTTGTTATGGGTTTAATGATTGGTCATTGTGTTTCACAATATCTTGGGGGTTACAGTACCTTACGACTTTCATATGTTGGCCTTCCCATCCATACGTCTTTGTTCTGCTGTCGTTGTCCCGAGAGGTTTCCTTGTGGTCTGGCGAGGTTTGAGTCTCAGGACCCTCAGATGCCGAGTTCCGCGACCCTATAAACTAACTCTTGCGAAAATGCTTCAATAACGTCAAGATCAAGTTCAAGAACTCTTTCAGTTTTTCAGAACTCCAAGAACTTTTTAATTAAAGTTCTAGATCTCTTTTTTAGAACCTTTCACTAGTTTAAGAACTGGTATTCAAGAACCTAAAAAGTCTAGAATCTATCTTTAAGAACGTTAGATTCTGTACCTTGGTTCAAGAATCAATGCAGTCCAAGGGATAACGTGCAAAATAATGAATGTTTGAGAAATTTAGGTTCCAGAACCTTCCTGTTTTTGATCTTCTTAGTTTAGCTCGCCCGGGATGAAAGTCTCATAAGAGATATTATCATTCCCTTGGATGTCGGCGTCGGCGTCCGCATTTGGTTTCAGTTTCTTCATTTCTATTAAAATTTACCCTAGAGGGTCTTTATTTTACAGAAAAACTCACATAGGATTTATGTTGAAACCTACACCCATGCCTCAATGACCTTGTGACCTTGACATTGACCCGGTGTCAAAAACTTTAATCTCAATACTTTCTGAACGCTTTTACCTAGGGCCATCAGGCTTCATATATACTCTCACAAGGTGATAGACTTTCACCTGTGAGCATTGTCCTTGACCTTTTGACCTTGGCCTATAACCCGGTATAAAAAAGAATAAACCAAGAACTTTAACATATTCTATCTTGGTCATTTGTCATTCTAGGGGGCTCATATTTCCATCAGGAGATTGGCTTTCATTCGAGTCAATGACCTCTAGTAATCTTGTGACCTTGACTTTTAATTTGTTTTAAAATTTTAACCCAAAACTGAAACTTTTCTATCTTGGTCATGTTCATCCCAGGGTAGTCGTATTTCACACTTGCACTCAGCACGAAATGATATTCCGGTTCATTTGTGACGTTCACTTTAAAATGTTATAAAAACGTATACCTAAAGCTTCTTGCTCTTTTTTTCATCCCAGGAGATTCATATTTCTCTTATGCATTCTTCAGGATATAGGCTTACATTTTAGACAATGACCTTGAACATATGACCTAAACCCATTACTCTTTATAAAACTACATGTATAACTCAAAACTTTTACCTTAAGCTTCCTGGTCTTTTTCACCCTAGGAGGTTCATATTTCTCTTAGGCATTATTCAGGAGATAGGCTTACATTTTAAACAACGACCTTGAACATATGACCTAAACCCTTTAATCTTTATAAAACGTAAATCCAAAACATTAAGTTTATATATCTTAGTCAATTTTCATCCTAGGGTGCATGAATTCTTAAGAAGATGACCTTGACTCTATGAACTAGCTCTAAAAAAGGTGACCTGTGTTGCCCGCGGACAACTCTTGTTCTATTTAGTTGTTCACAGCTTTAACTTTGATTGTAATGATCAAGATTTTTTATTTTTATGTAACCTTTTTCTCATTAGGTTCTTGCTACTCAATTACTACAATTTACAAATTATACGGTAAGCAAATCTGTCTTTGTTAATTGATTAAGACATTTTCAGTCACTACAGGTTGTAACCCTTTCCATTTCAAACCCGGGATTTTACGTCACGGTGATTTTATACTTGTGAAAACATTGTGGAAAAAGAAGAAATTGCTTGTCACAAGCAATTTCTTCTTTTCCCACAGCGTTTTCTACAACATAGGATGGTTTAATTTCAAATTGCATCCAATTTTCATTGTCGTCTGAAACCTCTTTCAATTTGAAATTTCTGAAAACGGGAAAGGGTTAATCTGCTGTATTAGAAATGTAAAACAGATTGAAATTTCGTAAGAAACATTTTGAAATGTCAGTATGACTTTGAAATTTAAAAACGCGTGACTAATTTGATGTTTTAGCTCGCCCGGGACGAATGTCTCGGAAGAGCTATTGTCCTATTCGCGTCGATGTCAGCGTTATTTTTTATAGGTGCCCTATTTTTAAAGTTTTTGTTTCTCTTTTATAACTAATGCCAGTGGATCATATGCAACACATAGCACTGGTCTGTTGATGGCCTTTTGTAATGTATTTGACATTCAGATTCTGATGACAAATAACTGACGGATCATCATTCATCTACACTGAAAGTGAACTTTGAATTCCGGCATATGTGCTAGGCATTTTCTTTTGTTGGTTTAACGATCTAAACGTCGTAACTACAGCTTACTCAAGCTATACACACAACGTTTAGGTAACCAACCAATGAATTTACTTTTTGTTGCGTGTTACAAGCTAAATATTTTGCAAAATAACGCCGTTAGATATCAACGAGGAACTTCCTGTCGGAGTTAATGAGCGGGGCTAGATAAGTGAGCTGGTAAGGCCAGCGATATATTTACAAATGACTTTAAAGCAAAGCTGAGATCATTCTTATAATTTTAAGAAATTTTAGACTTGTCTAGTGAGAAAGAGGTCAAAGACGACAATGTATAGTGATCTTTATCTAAATTTTTCCTATCCTATAGGGTAGAAAATGATGTGGACAAAGAAGAAATTGCTTGTTCTTTTCCCACAATGTTTTCTCAAGTGTCAAATCATTGGGACTTATAAATCAGGGATTGTACGGGAAAGTGTTAACCCATTCCAACTCAATCCCTCCTTTTTACGCCTCTCAAGAAAAAAACTTTGGAAAACATCGTGGAAAATGAAGAAATTGCTTGTATCAAGCAATTTATTCATTATCCACAATGTTTTCTATCCAAAAAGACGAAAAAATTCAAAATTCCATCAACTTGAAATTGTCGTCTGCAACTTCTTTCAATTTGGACCAGTCTAAAATTTTGCTGTGTTGGAATGGGTTAAAGCAAAGCGGAGATCATTCTTATATGAGCCCATGCGTGACATTTCCAACAATTACACATGTGCGCCAAGTAAAGACTCAGATCAGCCTGTGCAACTGCACAGTCTGATCAGAGTCTTCACTCTGCGCTCTGTAGAGAGATACTGACCCAAAGCTTCTTCAAACAATCAGCGAATATTCTAATTGCCCCGAATGACTGTCCAGGATGCTCAATGTGTGCTAGTCACGCACATGCGGAATTGTTGGAAATGTCACGCACAGGCTCATATGTATTGATATAGTAAAGTGATGTACTTTTGCTAAAGCTGATGTTATTAAATCAAAAACGTGCATCTATATTTGTATTTTATTAGCATTATTACTATTATTGATTTAACTAATGATTTTATTCCAGTAAAAGTGAAATTAATACCACAAGCAAACCTAAAAAGAATGAAGAGAAGCTATATAAATACGCCTCTCAAGGAGCCATTTATATACGAGACTGTTCCAGAGAGACTCAAACGTCATGCCGATAACGACCCTGACAGAGAAGCCTTCGTTTTCTATGATTTCAAATTGAATCGGAATCCCGTTTCCCGAAAACAGCTATACAGCAATTCTGTTAAACTGGGAAAGGTATTGGCAAGCTTGGGCATGAAGAAAGGAGACAAAATAGCTTTCTGTATGAACAACTCTATGGAAATGATCTTTGCAAACATGGCGACGATTTCAGCCGGAGGTATTCCTTTCTATTTAGCAACCAATTTGAAAGACGGAAATGACATCATCAAGGTAATGGCGCTAATGGAGCCGACAATGCTATTTATAGATTCATCTGTTGGAGATGATAACTGGAAAATAATCGATAACATTTGGTCAGCCGATGCTCCATCGTGTACAAGAATACCTTCGCTCGAGAAGATTATCTGCAATGGAGTTATTGAATCTAAATCTCAACAGAGAATTGAGCTTAAAACTTTACTGGCCGAGGATAAGCCATTGGCAGGAGAACTTCCGACTCTAGATCCAGAGGATATCCTAGCGTACTTTATAACCTCTGGTTCGACAGGTGATCCGAAGAGTGTTGCCTACACGCATTTTGGTATTTTAAACTGGACCCGTAAGACGGACGTCCGGTTTAATATGAAAGAATCAAGCATATACTTTAATGACAGACAGTTTAGTTGGGCAGTTGGCTATCCCCGTTCATATCTAGCCACCGGTGTAACGAGAATATTCATCGATACTAGAATGAGCCTGTCTGGTCAACATATTGACGCCTTAGCCGACATCATTGAGAAAGAAGAATGCGACCTCATGTATGTCCCCGGGTATATTGCCAAAGATTTAATCCAGAATCCTCAACTTGCGCCAAAATTTAAGACCGTTCAATCCGCAATGTTCTCTGGCGAGAGAATCCCGAAGACAAGTGTTTCACTGAAGGGAGGTTTCTTTGGGAACATTTATAACTTTTATGGCGCGACAGAGGCCGGGGGAGCTGCGATGTTTAGTGGTCAACACATAGACGAGTATGAAGATGGTGTCATTGGTAAATAATTCAACCTTTAGTTTCGTCTATCAAAATGAGAGTTCTAATTGGTCGAAAAGAAATTTATACCTCCACGAATAAAATTTTGAGCACGCAGCTATTTTAAGTTATGAAGATAATAATTTTAGTTTTCATGGAGCTATAAACGAAAACTTTATCACACTTATGTATGAATCCGCTTCGCGTATTCATACAGTGTGGTTAGTTTTTTCGGTTCATATCTCGATAAAAACAAAAATATTCTCACCATCTCTTAAGATATTTCTCTTTGCTGTTTTATCAAGTAAAGTTTTTTTCTTGACATATATCTAACCATTTCCTGTTTTGCAAAATTTTAGACCTGTCCAAAATCGAAGGTTTTGCCGATGAAAATTGAAAAAAAAAATTTTTAAAAAAAATAACCATTCAGTAGGGTAGTAAATATTTTGGAAAAAGAAGATATTGCTTGTTACTTGCACTTTCTTCTTTTTTCTAAAATGATTTATCAGTTATAAATTTACAGGGGCGTATAAACCAGGCATTGAACAGGAAAGGGTTAAGTAAAGTATTAAAATAGCTTATAAATAGTACATTGAACTAGACAAAAGCCATTTGCATTAGAAGTTTTAGTTATTACAATATTGTATCCAGGACACACATGATTTCACTTGAGCCGTTCCGCCACAACTATAATTCACTCAATTTGAAAAGTATCACACCTATGGAGAACTTATGGAAACAGCGAAGTTCATAAGAGCTTTAACTCCATTACTTTTGCTTATTGCCTTTGTTACTGAAGGCAAATGTACCCTGACTGTATAGCTTTCAAGATTAATTAACCCTTGTCACGCTGAACCCGGAGTATTTCTGTTTTGGCAGGAGGTATAGACAAAGATCAGCCTGCACATACGTGCAGACAAAGATCAGCCTGCACATACGTGCAGTCTGATCTTAGTCTACACCACCTGTTAACCCATTTCAAGCGGAATTTGTTTACAGATTACATTTTCATAAGAAATACTGTCCTGTAACTAGTGTCTCCGGGGTTTTCAGTGCGTCGAGTTTAGTACATTTCTAGACAAGATTATATTCAGCATGACAAGGGTTAAGTAAAAATGCATGACAAAGTGACGCTGGTCATATCTACTGAGCTCTGACAGGATATCCTACCTCGCCGTCATGGCGCAGTCGGTAGCGCGCCAGACTCCAAATCTTCAATCATGGGGTGTCAAGGGTTCGATCCCCGGCGCTTTCCGACATTTTGTCTCTCACTAATGGGTGGATAATCGTTAACCTAAGTGGGATAGCAGCTGGAGGCTAGGAAAGGATGTAATGGTAGTGCTGGTGTGATAAATACCAGGAATCCATTGTTAGGTGCTCCAGCCTCCGCGATATGACTGAAATACTGTTGAAAGTGGCGTTAAACCCTATTCAATCAATCAATCGAAATTACACGCCGTTATTTTACAAAACAATTGTAGCCAGTATTATGTAACAAAAAGGCTAATTACCTGGTTGGCGACTTAAACGTCAAAAATTCAGCTTGAATAAGCCGTAGTTACGACGTTTAAGTTGTCAAACCAACAAAAGTGCTTCACATAAATCTAAGTCAATGTCAGAGTTCAAATTTCGCTTCCAGTCTAAATAAATGATTTGATTGGTAAATTGATTGACTGATTGACGCGATCCGTCAATTAAGAGTGGGTGGAGCAATCTTGGGTTTGATATTTCTGTTGGTTCAAGACACGGAAAAGCGAATGTTTGTAACAAACTTGAACTCCCCTTAGACCCTTTATCCGTTTCACTTAAATGTTTTGTCTGAGCCATAATCTCTAATAAATAGAAGCACCAATAGGACTTTCTACACAGTGAAATAAATGTATTTATATAGATATTATGTGAACTTTTTATACGAAAGTTTATTTAGACGATAACTTAAGTAAGAACGATAATTGTTTGCCCTTTTGACAATTTATTTTTCATATTTTAGTATATTTTATCAAGCATTTCTAGAAAAGTATTAACATTCCACAAAGACAAAACCGTACACGGCAGAAAAAAATAATATCAGACAGTGTCAAATACGGTTCTATATAGGGTAGTCTAAGATAACGTCACTTTCATTCTGTAGATGATGTCCTAATCCGATAAACGTAATCGAATGGTAGAGAAGAATGGAATAACGTGTAGAAACACAGATAAATATTATTCATCGATTTTGTTTTAAAGATATATAGGTATATGATATATGGAATGCTAAGATACGATAGGGATACAAGATCTTGTCTTTTATTCCCGCCGCGGAGGAAAATTTTGATATTCAACTCGAGCTTCGGTCTCGTTAAATAAATGTTTTTTTCTCCGCAGCTCAACATGATTTCCCTATCTCTCATGTGCTTATTTGGGGACCAGTATTCGTCTCAGGCTGACGATTAGTCTTCTTTTTCAGGCTTACCGCTTGAAGGGGTTGAAATGAAGATAGTCGATGACAATGATGTGACTGTTGAATTAGGCATATCTGGGGAACTGTGCATTCGTTCTGCATGGAGATTTGTTGAATATAAAGGACAAGGCAATCTTTTTAGCGAAGTTGTTGACTCAAAAAACTGGTTTCATACCGGAGATATTGCCCACATAAGAGAAGACGGGAATATCGTCATCGACGGACGTAAAAAGGAACATGTGGTCATTCAAACATCAAAGTACTTCCCTTGGGATATCGAAAAGGCGTTGAAGGATTGTCCAGGAGCTCAATATGTAATCGCGGTCGGTGTCCCGGATGTGAGAATGACAAACGTATTCTGCGCATGCGTAGTTCCAAAGAATGACGTATCGCTCACAGTTGATGACGTCAAGCGTTATGTTGATGAAATTTACCTCAATGAAAGTACTGGCGGTGGGATAACTATTAAGCCAAAATACTGTTTGATTTTCGACAAGCTAATTCTGACACCATCCGGGAAAATAAGTAGGCGAGGAATGGCACAAGCAGCCAAAGATAGACTCGGGTTATAGGAAATATTATTTATAGAGTTATGGTCTGTAAAGAATCATTTCATTATCAGTATTTTTGTAACAAAAGGTTCAAAATTGCTTTGTTTTTAATAGTTAACCTGATCACAAATTGCTCAAGGGGAGCATTTCGGGTCGCCCTGATTCAGTCATTCATTATGGGTTGTCCCATTATAATACATTGATTTCATAATCTGCTTTCAAACCGAAGCTCGCTCAACGACTTCACAATACAAACCCAAGATCATCGAGTACTAAGTCGGCTGTGAACAGATGGCGCAAATGCAGCCACAGCAAATTGGTATCTAATCCTCATGCGTACCCAGTTATACACCTGGGTGGAGAGGAGCAATGTGGAATTAATTTTTTTGCCCAGAAAAATTCCAATGGCGCGGGTGGAACCCTCTGGTCCCTAGTACACCGTCTTACAAGTGGACCAGGGACATTCTTTTAACATTTTTCTCCTGAACTACTGGATCTGTTTTGGCCGAAATTGGCAGTAATATAGGTTGTCTCTCTGGTAATGGGTTTAACCTTTTAATACTAGATCTGATTAAAGATTTAAACTACGTCTAAAGTACCATGATCGCTCCTCAAAATGTGAATTTAATGGGTAGTTTAGGCGCATGATTTGTGGTCTTTCTAATTTGTTTATGTCCCTGCAACACTTACGTGCAGCCTGATCTTAGTCTCCATCACCCATTTGTCCCCTTCAAGCCTGAGTTGTTTGAGAAATTAATTTTCAAGGTGAAAATTGACCTACAACTAGAGCTGGCGGTGCTTTTAACCCTTTGTTGTCGCTCCTCAAGAAAATCATTTGGGAAATCGGGCCCCTGCCAATATACGAAGTTGTCCTGAAAATTGCCCTTTAATAAACTCTCTTGGCTTGACATGGTAGTTCTGGATAAAATTAGACCGGTACCGCTGTCGACTTTAACAAAGCCGACAGGTAGATCCCAAACGACTGTCTATAGAGATTGGCTAATGCGCATTTTATGACGCATACCCAAACATCGAATCTGATTGGCTGGTCGATTGTTTGTAAACAATATGGCTGAAGCGGAACGCGGAGTACCTTATATATTGTACATGAAAAGGATAACATTCCAAGGTTTTTCTCGCACACAATTTCGATTGATCATGTGAAGATGTTTTAACATTAAAACTGAATGCTTTAAAACTACATAAGTAGGATTTTTTATCGTACTGGATGGAAATCCCGCGGCGTGTCCAATTTTTTCAACAAAATTAGCTGCGCATGCGTAAGCCTCGTTTTCGAATTTAGTAAGGAAAAACCTAACGGACCAGGCTTTCCGTGTATGTACCGAAAATCGGTGTATACCTGCCGGCTTTTTGTTAAAGTCGACAGTGGTACCAGTCTACGGTTAAAATTTGCTATTTAGAGAATATAAGGGCTGAGACTAAATGCTCCTATTTTGCGTAGAATCAGATATTTTTTTTCAGAACTTGATACAAGGAATGTTGAGTACTCTTAAAATACTCTTAGAATATGGAATTGTTGTGGAATTGTATATTAACGTTGACACGTTTTAATCGTTTTTATCTCCCGACCTAGGAACCAATTTCATTCACTTTTCATATTTTACTTCTCATTTTCGAACAAAATTAGCAAAGGCGTCCTTTGTAGGAAATCATTGCGTTTACTTCTGTAACTTGAAAAGACTTGTTAAAACAAGGAAACCACACAACAATAACCAAGAATAACAATATTGCAACAAAGAGTACTTTTTACGCCGATTATCCCCACATCTGGAGATCCCTTATTTTCGGTACACATTTCGTTCGTATCCTCTTTCGCTCTGAGATTTTTTTTTCTGTAAAGGGTTAAATTGTAAATCAAATTTAAAAGTTAACGATGTCCTCTCATAAACTGTTGTTTTAATCCAAGTAACTTACATGCTCCTGATCGGTATCTATGATTGCGTAATAGACCACGGGTGGTATTTTGGATATACATTGGATATATCTCATAATGATCGGCTATTTGCTTTTGATTTTCACCCGATATCCCCTTATTACAAGTAACAAAGGAAGTCGTTTGCTATTCCCTCTAATTCTAAGGAAATTACGAGTTTGTACATTTTAAATAGGATTATAAGTGCAAGAGGTAAAGGAAATATATTTTAAAACGTTTCTCATTTAGAAAAATTTGGAAAAAATGTTTAAGCAATAAAAAGCTGAAAATAACATGTTTAATATCACTTTTTTACAACAAAAAATTTGATTTTTAGTATATATACATTCTATCATATATGTCATTGCATGATATATCTCAATATAGTAATAAGAATTTGGTATCAACTAAATGGATTAACACATTCAAAAAGATTGTCTTAGTTTGATCTTTGTAACACTTCTTATGGGCAACCCTTTTATATTTCCACTTTTTTTATTTCTCACTTTTTCTCAAATACTTAAATACATGAAATGAAATATAAAACAAATAATTAAAAAAACATTCAGTAGGATAGAAATACTGTGAATGCAACAAGCATATTCTTTTTCTACAATGCATTCTCAATTTGAAAGCCACGTGGACTTATAAACCAGGGTTAATCAGAAAAAAAACTTATATAAAAAATATAATTGTGTGCACACATCTAATATCAGATTGCTAAAGCTTGTGCAGGTTGATTGATTTAAATTTGTTTATCCATTCCCAAACAATGACGCTTTTAGGCGCCTCTTAAGAAAAATAATTGGGAAAACAGTGTGTAAAATGACAAAATTGCTTGTAACAAGCATTTTTTTTTCATTTTGCCGAATGTTTTCTGCCCAGAAAGATGAAAATATCTACAAATTCATAAAATTAAAGTTGTCGTGTGCAACTCCCTTACATTTGGAACAGTCTATTTCGCCCTCCGGTTATCGGTTAAACACCATTTTGAACATTAAATCAGTTACTTAGCATAACTGACATTTCATCTGAGCAACCAGCTGCTTACCCTACTTAGACATTATCATTTGCCGATTGGTAAGAAATTAATGATATATCTTACTTGCCATTGGTAAGAAACGAATGATATATCTTGAGAGGACCTACAGAGGCAAAAATCATTTCCACAAGCTATCAGACATTTTACAAAGCTTGTTGAGGATTCTGGTTAAATTTATTTCTTATTCATCAATGAAAAGGGTATTTGGTAAATTCCAATGGTCATGAAATGAAGACTAATGGAGAGCTTCTTTGTGACAGCTCCCGTTTGTGAAATGACACATATGTTATAAATTCAAGGCATGTATTTCCGTGAGTATCATTGTGGCTTTATTAAAGTCGACAATGGTACCAGTCTAAGTAACTATGTATATCGGTAGGGGCCCATTGACGAAATTGCTTGAACAAAATAATTTCTTCATTTTACACAACTTTTCTTTCCAGAAAGTTGTAAAAATCTTAAATTCCTTATCCTTTCATTTGTCCTCCGCAACCCATTTTATTTTGGAAAATTCTAACTTTTTGCTTTCTGGTAATGCTTTAAGCAGACATAGACCTTTTACGTTTGTTCTGAAGTTTAGGTATTATCTTACACTACCATAATATTGTTTATGTTGTAAACTGTTATCATCTTCTCCAGCTGTCTGTACTCCCATTTTTGTTAATGCAGCGACTTATATATATATACATGGAAATATTAAATGGATTATTTACATATAGATCCTAGTCATGTAATCTTTCGCATTTTGTCACTTTTTTCTTCTTTTTGTTTTTTAACTGTAATTATATCTTTTAACTTATATAAAAAATATAATTGTGTGCCATGTGACAAGACTTTATTTAGGAGTTACCCGAACAAAAAAGATCCTGAGAATTACTTCGTAGATCGCAGAAATTTCATATCAGATAGAGTACTTATCATAGGCAGCTCTATCCTCCAACGCATTAATAAAAGAGGTTTGGCCCGAAATGTTGATGTTATGACTAATCGTGGAGCAAAGGTTTGGCATATAAAAAGGAAGCTAGAACGAGTTAAGATTTCAAATTACCATACAATAATCGTACAAGTCGGAGGAAACGATCTTGCCGAGGGAAGAAGCGAGGAGGCTGTCGAAAACGACTTCGTTAGGGTTATAAACCATATAAAATCCAAGTCACCTGAAACAAAAATATGTATAGCTGAAATAACTCCTAGAAGAGATGCAGACGTTAGCGATATGAACGATATCATTAACTTCTTATGCAAGGATAACGGTGTAACCTGTATTCCAGTAAGTGAAAGATTGAATCTGAATTCGTTCCTATATTGGAAAGATCTAGTCAATTTATCCGACGAAGGAACTGCTGTTTTATTGAAAACGTATAACGAGTACATTCCAATACTAAAACAAAAACCGAAACAGAAACAAAATGCATATATTTCCTCAGGTGCCAATTTCAATCGCACATGCTGTTATTTTTGTGGACAAGAAGGGCATCGAATTAAGGATTGTTAGAGTAGTAAACAAAGCAACCTACGAAATGCACATACAAACAGATCAATTAGAATGAATAACCGCGAGATTTTAAATTTCGGTTGTATTCATTGTGGATTGACCAATCATTTTCCCTCTGAATATAGACGAGTCTTCTTGCATAAGGAAATTGCGGACAGCTACACACCAATCTCCCTTAAAAACAAGTTCGATGCTTTATGTTTCTTATGTTCAAATTGTCAATTATTTCCTTGCAGCTGCATCGTTCTTATCTCTAACTCTGAGAATGTACCCAAATTACATGGATCTAGTTCTAAATCTAATTCTCGTTATAGTTCTAATTTAAATGCATATTCACAATCTAATTCTAATAACACTATATCTTATTCTAATTCTAAAATTAAAGAATGTACGAATAATGAACAAACTAAAGAATCGATGATGTCTTGTAGTAACAATAATTTTAGTTCTCGGCCTATAAGTATGTTGGACCAACAAATAAAATTTAAACAAAAAGGTCTGCATATCGTTAACCTCAATGTTCAACACCTTCTCCCTAAATTTGATCAGGTCAAATATATATTATCTGCAAATGTAGTTGACATTTTTGGTGTTTGCGAAACATTTCTATGTGATTCTTTGTGCGACCTAAACCTCGATGTTCCCAATTTTACATTTGTAAGGAAAGACAGAAAACATAAAAAGGGTGGGGGAATTTTGGTTTATTTAAAAAATCACATCCCCTTTAACCGTAGGTCAGATTTAGAATCGGAGAATATAGAATCTATATGGTTTGAAATAAGCTACAAAAACTCTAAATCTTTTTTAATGTGCTTTGTTTATCGGCCACCACAATCCAACAAAGAATGGATATCTTCATTTGATTTGCAGGTACAGAAAGCAGATGAATACTGCACTGAATTTCACATAATTGGTGACTTAAACTTTAACTACTTATCAGAGAAGAAGTACTTTGAGTGTAAAGAGTGGTCAAAATTTACTTTAAAATACGGACTCTCACAAATAGTTAACGAACCAACTCGAATATCAAAAACATCTTCCACAATTATAGACCATATCTATACGAATCGAGTTGACAGAGTGAAAGAAATATTTGTTTCGCCTCTTTCACTTAGCGATCATTTTCCAGTTTGTATGACGCGAAAAGTAAGAAACAGGCCCCTTAAAGAAAATTGCTATTCAGTTATTACGTATAGAAGTTTCAAAAACTTTTCAGTGGTCGATTTTCAAAATGATTTAATTGCTTCAGAGATTCATTTAATTGAAACTGAGCATGACCCAGAAAATGCTCTTTCTTTACTTTATGATATCTTAAACGGAACTTTATCTAAACATGCCCCAATTAAGTCAAAACGTGTAAAAAGTGACCATCTACCCGATTGGATAAATACCGAGGTAAAACAAGTAATGTACGAACGAGATCGCTGTCATAAATATAAAAAATGGGACGAGTATAAAACTTTGCGAAACAAAGTAGTGCATCTCATTCGTAAGAACAAGAAAGAATTCTAGAATAATGCCATTAATAAAGGAACAAGTAGTAAAGATCTATGGAAAAACTTAAATAAAATTCAAAACAATGACAATTTATTTACTGATCTTGTCCCATTACCTGCTGAAATGATTTTCAATGGCAATTGTATCCGAGGAGCACAGCATATTATAGACTCTTTCAATAATCATTTCATCAATGTTGGAAATATTGTAAAAAAGTCACATTTCATCGAAGCCAATTTTTCCTACTTGCAATTACATTTAAAAAATATTTTGAAAGGGCAAATTTTTGAAATAGATTTTATCACACCTTTTGAAGTATGTGAAATGATACGCAATCTTGACAAAAATAAATCAACTGGAATTGATGGTATCAGTGCCACTATTTTGAAATCTTGTGGCGATCATATAATTTTACCATTAACTTCTATTATCAATAACAGTATTGCAAAGGGCATTTTCCCAAATGTTTTAAAGGAAGCGTATGTTCTTCCAGTGCATAAGGGCTCCAATAAGAAAGATCCAAATAATTACAGGCCAATATCTATATTGCCGACTATTTCAAAAATCTTTGAACGCCATTTATCGAAACAGTTATTATCATTCCTGAATGAAAATAAACTACTAGCTAAGCACCAGTCAGGTTTTAGAGAAAAACATTCTTGTCAAACTGCACTTATCCGACTGATTGATGAATGGTCAAAAGAAATTGATACAGGAAAAATCATTGGTTCGGTTTTCATTGACCTAAAGAAGGCATTTGATCTTGTAGATCATAAAATTCTACTATACAAGTTAAGGTTACACAACTTCTCGATGAATTCCTTAGCAATATTTGAATCTTACTTATCTGGCAGAAAACAGTATGTTAAGAATAATAACAACGTCTCCTCTTCACGTACTATATCTTGCGGTGTCCCACAAGGTTCTATATTAGGGCAGCTCCTGTTTTTAATTTACATAAATGATATTGGTTTACATATTAATGACTCAAGCTTAGACCTATATGCAGATGATTCGACACTCTATAAGTCTGGAGTAAACAAATTAATGAAATACAATCCAGCCTACAAAATAGTTTGCAATCTATACTGTCATGGTGTTCAAATAATAACATGCTTGTCAATCCAATTAAAACCAAGTGTATGCTTGTCGGACCAAAATATAGATTAAAGAATACATGTATTAAGTTAGGTTTGAAAATAAATGACGTTTGCGTTGAAGTCGTTGAGTCTCATAAGATCTTGGGTGTACATGTTGACAAACATCTGTCCTGGAATATCCATATTGACAAAACTACCTCTAAAATTAACAGTAAAATTAGTTTGCTCAAACTAATTTCGAACTATCTCACTCTTGAAATGAAGCAACTATTTTACAATTCTTATATACTTCCTATCTTTGACTATTGCTGTACAGTTTGGTGGAAAAGTGCTAAATATAGGACCTCTAAATTATCTGTACTCCAAAATAGAACAGCTCGCGTTATTTTGGGCTCTGCGCCTAGAACACCATCTATTGAACTTTTTACTAAACTAAATTGGTTGACTTTTGAAAAACGATGTAATTATCACACTGGTGTTTTAATTTTTAAGTGTTATAACAACCTATCACCAGAATATATGAATGAGGTCATTTCATTTTGAAACAACACTAACTATAGCTTAAGATCAGCTGCACATATTGACATCACACACTTGAAATATAAGACTTTGTACAAGAAACGATCTTTCTCATACTGTAGCATGAGTGTGTGGAATGAAATCCCTATTTCAATTAGAAGTTCAACTTCGTTATCTAGCTTCAAAAACAAATTCAAACAGCATCTGCTATTAATCAAATCAATCGACCAAGAAGAATTATCTAAATCATTTAAGTACAGGGTGTGACTGTCCAAGAATTTAATATTGCATGTATTCTTTTCATTTGTTCCCATCAAACCCATCTATCGTAATTTCATAATATGTCATCATTTTTACGTCATTGCTCTTTCAGCATGGTTATGGCGTGGTATCATTTTTTATTAAATCATCACATTCACTTATTTTTCATTCAGTGAAGGCAACATTGTAAAAAAGATTTATTTTCAAATTGTTTTATTTGAAATGATTGTCTTATTGTTTTACCTTCATGAAATAAAGACATTATTATTATTATTATTATAACTAATATATTTTTTCACTGTACAAATGGGGCGTATTTCGTTTAGTTTCGTTTAATTGAAGAATCACCCATTTAATATATATAGTGAATTTTCCCGAAGGGGAATTGTGTCATACAGATATTTTTCTGAGCCAATTACAAGATGATAAAATTTTAGACTCGTCCAAATTCAAAGATGTTCCAGACATAATTTAAGCTGATGATTTATATACATATATTTGCCTCTTGAGGTATAAACATTGTGGATAATGAAGAAATCGATTGTAACAAGCAATTTCTGCAATTCCACATTGTTTTCTGAAGCTTTTTTTCTTTTGGCGTCAAGAAAGGGTTATTGTGTGGGAATGGGTAAAGAGAAAGAACATATTTTCTTGTTACCTTTGCACTCAGGAATTTTATCATTATATAAAGGAATCATATCATTTAAATGGGTATTGTCACATTTGTATTTGTTAATTTGAATTTCTACGAAATTTCTCGGCTACACTACTTTTGTTTAACGATGTATTTTGTCCTATATATTCTTTGTAAGAACAGAGAAATATAAAGGACTTTGTATTCTATTGTATTGTGTATATTGTATTGTATTGACAATTACAGAATAGATGCCATATAGGACAGAAACGTTGTGTTAAAAGAAGAAGAAATGTAAATTCGCCTCTCTTTCTGTCTCTCTGTCTCTCTCTCTCTCTTTCTCCCTCTGTCTCTCTCTCTCTCTCTGACTATCTCTGTATCTCTCTCTGTCTCTGTCTCTCTCTGTCTCTGTCTCTGTCTCTCTCTCTCTCTCTCTCTCTGTCTCTCTCTCTGTCTCTCTCCCTCTCTCCTGTCTCTGTCTCTCTGTCTCTCCTCCCCTCTCTCTCTCTCTCTCTCTCTCTCTCTCACTCGCTCTCGCTCTATATATATCTATCTATCTATCTATCTATCTCTATCTTTCTCTCTCTATCGATCTATCTATCTATCTATCTATCTATCTTTCTATCTCTCTATTCATCTCTCTTTTGGTGAGAGTATTTAAGACCCTTGTCAATGAGCGTGATATTGAATCTGATATGGCGAATATATATTGCCGCAAACGTTCATGATAGGTTAATGTAATACGCTGACCTCTTGATGTTCCGCTTGCAATGAAAAGTGGGGTCAAGACCTGTACATGCTATATAATTTGGCAGCGAGTAGCTTACACAAAGATCAGAAGGCATGGAAATACATGTATAAAGATCGCATGGTCCATATTTATTCAACAAGTCATTTCATTTGATTAAATACGTGAACGAGGTTTAAGTATTAAGAAATGTTGTGCACTTAATACTTTATATAAGATAAGATAAGACAGAATAGGTTGCACTTGCATGACTTTAGATAACAATGAGATTTATCTATGCATATAAAGATACGCAGGTTATAGTGGGTGATCAAAGGTTAATTTTATGAACAAAAGTTCAAAAAAAAAAGATTAATCAAGCATGTTATCCAAAGAAAAAAGACAACCAAATTATTCATTTAGATCGGAGTTGTCTCTTTGAAAAGTCTGACACTTTGTAAAGTTATCTTTGTTGGTTGGCAACCTAAATGTCGTAATTACAGCCATGAGGTAAGTGAACGGTGCAGCGAAAGTCAACTTGATTGATTAATTGATTGGTTGAATGGGGTTTTAATTGTGTTTTCGTCATGTCGTTGCGGCTGGAGCGCCTACAATGGATTTCTGGTATTTCTCGCACCAGCACTACCATTACATCCTTTCCTAGCTTCCAGCTGCTATCCCACCTAGGTTAACGATTATCCACTAATTGTTGAGAGACACGTGTCTGAAAGGATATGTGCTGCCGATGGGGATCGAACCTATGACACCCTATGATAGAAGATTGGTTGTCTGATTGGCTACCAATTGCGCTTTGAGTTCCTGTTGTACATAATAGAATATGAAATGTCAATTTGGACAAAAAAAAATCAGATTAAGTCCACAATTGACCAATCGCGGCTGTCAATCAAATAATCACTCGGCCAACCGAAACATTCATTTAGACTTGAAGTTCAGAGTTTTCAACTCCAACATTGCACTCCATTTTGGTGAATCATTTTTGTTGGTTTGGCGACTTAAACGTTGTAACAACAGCTTATTCAAGCTGTAGTTACGATGTTTGGGTCGTCGACCAACTATTCTAAAGTTATTTCTAACATGCTACTGGCCAAGAATTTCGCAAAATAACGCCACTCAATCTCGAAGCGCATCTTCTTGTTTGAGTCAATGGGCGTGACCAAAGGATTCAGTGGACGGGGCCAGCGATTGGTCAATTTACAGGTTGACTGCAACTTGAATTGAACCTGTCTTAAATACGGCGTATTGTATAAGGTAGGGTGGGAAAGAGTACATCATCTTAAGTATCACTTGTAAATGAATAATGCAAACTTGAAAATGTGATAGCGTAGTGATTAAATTTTAACCATAAGTCGGCATTTCAAATAGGTATGAAGAGCATTGTTGTTGCACATATGAACTCTGTTAAACTAGGACCACATGACAAAATTTTAGACTAGTCCAAATCGAACGGTATTGCAGACGACGAATTCAAATAAGTGAAATTTTAGCCCCCCCCCCCCCCCTAAAAAAAGAAATCATTTTTATGGTAGCAAATATTGTGAACAATTAAGAAATTACTTTTTAGAATATCTTCTATGTTAACACTATTTTCCTAAGCCTTTTTGATAGATAGGTGTAAAAGTCCGATTGTGTTGGAATGGGTTCACAGAATAGATATTTAACGATACCCATACGACCTCTGATTTTCTTGGTGTTATATTAGGAAAGACAATGACATCTTCAAAATAGCAATTTGTCGTTTTGGAGAGCAAAATGTCGTAAATACAGCTTGAATAAAGATCTATTTACGATAATTTGCTCGCCCAACGACGAACTTCTTCTTGTACCAATCAGTATCGTACTGTTTCCCTTGCTCTCATGTTCGGTCTCAGTCATTGAATTTTTGCATTTGTCATTTTTGAAACTTCTTGAAATTGAAATGATCTCAACAGAAACAAGGCAAACTGAAAGAAACATTGCGATGAATGGCGAAAAGAAATTATTCGTTTTTCATAAAAAAACATACAAGAACATCATTACATAATTACAAAGGAGATTTAATTAAAATTCAGAATAAGTATAACGTGTTGTTTGGGATGCTTCACGCGCAAGTAAAATGTGTTGTCTGAGATGCTCAATGTCAGTGTTTCACACGCATGTAAAATGTGTCGTCTGGGATGCTCAATGTCAGTATTTCACACGCATGTAAAATGTGTCGTCTGGGATGCTCAATGTCAGTATTTCACACGCATGTAAAATGTGTTGCCTTGGATGATCAATGTCAGTGTTTCCTACGCATGGAAAATGTGTTGTCTTGGATGCACAATGTCAGTGTTTCACACGCATGTAAAATGTGTTGTCTGGGATGCTCAATGTCACTGTTTCACACGCATGTAAATTGTGTTGTCTTGGATGATCAATGTCAGTGTTTCACACGCATGTAAATTGTGTTGTCTGGGATGCTCAATGTCAGTGTTTCACACGCATGTAAATTGTGTTGTTTTGGCTGCTCAATGTCAGTATTTCATACGCATGTAAATTGTGCTGCCTTGGATGCTCAATGTCAGTGTTTCCTACGCATGTAAAATGTGTTGCCTGGGATGCTCAATGTCAGTGTTTCACACGCATGTAAATTTTGTCGTCTGGGCTAATCAGTGTCACTGTTTCACACGTATGTAAATTATGTAGTCTAGGATAATCAGTATTAGTGTTGTTTTGGCTACCTAATGTATTTGCTCACACGCATATTTAGCGTGTTGTCTTGGGAACTTATGTCTGTGGTTCACGTTCAAATTTAAAGAAGTTACAGACGACAATGTCAGGTTGGTGGAATTTAGAAAATCTTTGCCTTGTAGGGCAAACATTGTTGACATTGTTACAAGCAATTTCTTCACTGTCCACTATGATTTACCAAAGCTTTTCTTAACTTAAAGAAATGACTTGGAATGGCATTACATAAGCATGTCTTAATAGGAGTTCTCAACAATTAATTCACGTGACCATAAAAAGCAGTGCGCATAGTGAAGACTCTGATCAGACTCATTTTGAATTTATACTTCTATGCTCATGTGAGATAAAAATTCCTAGGAGATGAACTTGCAGGCAGAGTTTGCAATATTCCTGAAATACATAAGATCTATTTTTAATGGGGTAGGCATTAAATGGATTTGCTGGTTAATCTCCAGTGGTAGTTTGCACTCGTTGAGCCGGCGCTTTGCCTGCTAAAACATTTAGGAATACCATAGTAAGACATTCTTCATCGAATTTGATGTATAAGAATAAGTTTTAAAGGAATCAACAATAGATAAATGGGTGAATTGTATCAAGAAATTAAACATTTTACTATCTGAATCATACAAAACGTGAAAAAAACTTATGATTGTCGATTTTATAGACGTTTTAGACTTTATACAAAATCTTATACGGTGACCCCATTTTTTTCTTTGCATATTTGGATTCAGCATACTTACAAAATAGTAATATTAAAAGAAACAGAAGAGTTCTATAGAAGGGATTTAATTGTAGAAATCGTTCTTCGCCCATTCCCACACAGTGACGCTTTTTGACGCCCATCAAGAGAAAGGCTTTGGAAAACCAAACATTTTTTTTCATTTTCCACCATGTTTTCAACCCAGAAAGTTTTTTTTTTTTTTTTTTTTTTTTTTTTTTTTTTTAATTTCATAAACTTTAAATTGTCGTCTGCAACTCCTTTCAATTTGGACCAGTCTATAATCTTGTCGTGTGGGGATGTGTTAATCTTAATTCTGACATTGAAAGAGTAAAAGGGGCAGTGTTTTAAACTGTCAATGTTATCTGGTCATATTATACACCGTATTGAAACTCTGTACGTCAAAAATTGTCGGGTGCTTCCAAGATGGCGGACGGGATTTGTTTATAAGGTATGTGTCATTTATTTCTAGTCAGATACTACCGAATATGCATTTTCATAGACAGAGTTGGATATCGACGTGAAGGCATTTGATTGGAGAACCAATGAGTATAACCCTTATGAAATCATATTGTACCGTTTGTCAGTAATGTTTGTTTGAAGACGGAGTTTTGTGACGTTGAAAATCGAAGCGAGAAATTTTGAAAAATCGGTCTGTATTTCCAAATACAGAAAGTTTCTGACAAAAATACATGTCTAGATTGGTAGAAAAGTGGCTGGTCGTCACAACAATATATAATTAATTCGCGTCTCTAGTCTACTTTTGCTGTAATTACGCTTTGAAAAATCGCATAGTGTACTGTTTGGTGAAACGAATTTCTGTACGTTTGTGTGCCAGATATTACCCCAAAAGTCTGTACGCTTGGGTTTTGAGAACAATACCATGTACATGTAACGTGTTAGTCTCACATATGAAATTCTGTGTTAAACTATCGAAAATCCCTTTTATTTTCATTATATTGTTTCAACAATGGATAAAAATACAAATTTCAGTTTATCTTGTCATCTTTTTCAGTCTTGAATCTGGTGGCTAACCTTCACCTTCTTTTCTGATAATGCTATTTTGCATTATATATTTCAACGTCGATCACGTGTTTTTGTTGTATTTGAGAAGATTCATAACCATTTGTCCAATTAGAATTAAACTTTTAAGTGGTTTCATTAATAGTTAGATGCTAAATTGCTGAAACAATGACCTAAATACATTTCGAAGACAATCAAATTTTTTTTTTAAATTTCAATAAATATCTAGTTCTCTTGATAAGCTCGATCTTCCATTCCCCGATACTGTGTCCGCATACCAGGATGCATCACTACACTTAGCTGTAACGCTTTTCCAAATGTTAAACATGGTTTAATAAGTACATGTATCTACAATCTTCTTTTTGTGAAACCGTCACAAAATCTATAATTAGCCTCAGAGGAGAGACTGATTTTCGCCACTCTCCCTGGTGCTATTTGTAGATTTGTCATTCAATAAAAGCCTATGGTGGCCAACCGTCATAGTGACAATTAGAGTTGTGATCAGTGATGGTCACAATGAGTTGTGACGGTTAGGCATTAGATCCTAGACTGTTAAAGTATGTCTCAAAATTAAAAGTTCAGAACCTACCGAGGAATGACACCAAAAGTTATTGACTCTTCTAATAAAAGTGGGCGAGCCCAACGAAAATACGAGAACCGAACCTTTGAGAACAAACTCAGGACTAACGAAAGTATAATAAGTGCGATACGAATAACATGGAAAAATTACTAGTGGATCTCGTATGCATGTTGAATTAAACATCATGTTTGAATGTTAGCCAATAGAATTTTTAGAAAACAAAGACCACTGGATAACAACTATTAATCAATGTTTCTTTCAAGGAGGATCATTCTTGGGGTTTTTTCTCTTGAATACTCTCTAGAAATATTTTAGTCGGTACCATTTTTTTTTTTTTTTTTTTTTTACTTTTCTTGGCACTACCTTGTTTTAAGATCAGCTATATAATTCAAAATTTAGAGCTGAACATACTCTTTCGATCTTAAAAATACATTTATTAGTTATTTCTCAACCACAAACTAATATCATCATGAGATTCTTTTTATCTATAATAATAATCATTGATAATAAAGAAAACCTGATTTTATGATAACTAAATGATACTTTCTGTTTAAAGAAACTATTTGTAAGTCATTTATTTAAATGGAAGAGAAATGAACTTACTTGTAGCCGACATTTTTCCAATGTTGAAAATATCGATTAAGCGTAGGAAACAAATATTCGTTTCTATTGGTTTGTTGCCTGTCAAAAATTATGTCTTATGATGATTTCAGATTTAAGTAAAAATATAAAACGATATGAGCAAGCTTCTAGAATGCTTGAATATATAAATCCTTTAGAATTCTGTTTCTAGATACAATTTTTTTCTCCAGTCAGAGGGTAATCGTAAACCTAAATGGTATGAGAAGCTGGAGGCTCAGAATACGTGTTGTGGTGTTGAATACGCAGATGTTATTTGGAATAATTGTACATTACATCTGAATGATCAACTCGATTAGATTCAAATTGAAGTTGCGAGAATTGTAACTGGTTGTTCAAAATTAGTGTCTCCTGCCGACCTCTCATCTGACTCTGGTTGAGAATCTCTAAATGAAAGAAGGCGTGAACATAAACTAATTCTATATTTCAAAATGGTTAAATGAATAAGTCCAAATAACCTACGTTCATTAGTTTTTCAAAGTATAGGATGCACATCCTCTTACACCCTATCTCAAAATCATAGAATTCCTAACTGTAGAACAGAGCTCTACAGAAGATCTTTTCTACCTACGGTCATTGACAAATGGAACAAAGAGACATTAGAGATCGGAATTCCTTATCATGTTTTAAGAATTATCTACATCGGATTAAACCTTTTCCTAATAAGTTGTACTATGTAGGAGAAGGGAAACTTCATGTTAAACATACCAGGATCAGAAACAAAGGTAGCTCTCTGAAATACCATTTATTCAGTAAAAATATGTAGTGTCACCTCTTTGTGTTTGCGGTTAAATCGAGACGAGCGATAATTTATTTCTTGAATGTACGAATTATAATGATGTTAGAAATAGACTCTTTAGTTCATTACCATTTACTAGTAACATTTATATTGACACCTTATTGCATCTGGACAACAATCTGTCATATAAAGGTATACAAAAATTGTGCAGTTTAGTCAAATATCGCAAAGAATTACTGTATATTTTTGTCTATCTTAAACCATATAATGAATTAGAAATACTAAGTAGTTCACATCTTAAATCACCATTCGGGAGGAGAACACCAAAAGCTTGTGTATCCGTTCTAATCGTTTTTGCTTGATATTCATAGATATGTTTACATTATTATTTACATTCATATTCATTGCAAATACAATACGTTTAAACTACAGCATGTAGTGGTAGTAGTACAATGAATCCATTGTGAATCGCTTCAGTCGCCGATATATGACTGAAATACTGTTAATAGTTTTCTTAAATCCAAATCGATCAACCAATCTACATACACATGTACTAATCAATAGACAATGTAAAATAGACAATGTACAATTTTATTCATAAAAACCAAAGCGTACACAGTTTTTAGTTCATATCTGACCCCCAAACGTACAGAAATTTGTTTCATCGAACAGTACAGCAGGTCAGTTTCGGTTTGCACCGAACAGTACACTATGCGATTTTTCAAAGTTAAATTACAACACGCCGCCGTCATAGCGCAGTTGGTAGCGCGTCGGACTTTCAATCTCGAGGTCCCGGGTTCGATTCCCGACGGCGGCACTCATCCTTTCCGACTATTTGTCTCTCACCAATGGGTCGATAATCGTAGACCTATGTGGGATAGCAGCTGGAGGCTAGGAAAGGATGTAATGGTAGTACTGGTGTGAGAAATACCAGGATTCCATTGTTAGGTGCTCCAGCCGCCGCGATATAACTGAAAGATTGTTGAAAGCGGCGTAAAACCCCATTCAAACAAACAAACAAATAAATTACAACAACAAAATAATGACTAGAGACGCGTATTATTTAGTGAAGATCAGTCATTTCTCTTCCCATCAAGGTATGTGTTTTGGCTAGGGACCTTTTGCATCCGGAAATACAGACTTATTTTTCAAAATCTCTCGCTTCGATTTTCAACTTCATAAAGCACCGTGTTCAGTCTAACATTACAGACAGACGGTATTATATCATTTCAAAGCGGTTGTCCTCATCGGTGTCTTTGCGATAATATCCAACTCTTTGTATCAAAATGCATATTCAATGATTTCTGACTAGAAATAAATGACACGTATCTTATAAACAAATCCCGACCGTCATCTTGGAAGCACCCAACAATTTCGACGTACTGAGTTTCCATACAGTAATTATAAACATTGGGTATCACACTTGTAATCACAAATTACTGGTTTATTAAAGTCTCTTTTTTATCTGTTTAAAGACGAATGATTTAGTTTAGTTTCGCCTATAATGGTTCAAGCGTTTTGATGGGCTGATTTGTTGTTGATGTTGTTGTTGTTGTTGCTAAAAATTTTCAACACGCTTGTGCACAGAGTAGAACTATATTTTTTTACTCAAAACTAATAAAATTGTTGCTTTGCTTTACTTGATGGAATTAAATTATAAGACATTATAAGAGTCTGATGTAGATATGAACCTTAAAATTTAATCACTCTTTTTGAATAATACGCCAGGATTCATAAATTGGTGTAATTGAAATTTTAGGTTCATACCTCAACGAAAAAAAGACAGTATCTGCATTTCTAAACCCATTACATTATAATCCCAATTTTTGACGCCCTTTAAGAAAGCGGTTTTAAAAAATGTGAGAAATTTTTCGTTACAAGCAAATTCTTCATTTTCCACATTGTCTTCGGCGCAGAAATGACCTGTCTAAAATTTACTCGTCTGGTAATGGGTTATAGAGCAGTGAGATATTTGTAGCGACTATTGTTACAGAGATCTGTATTGCAGTATACATAGGCCACTACTCTGTCGACGAAACACCCGTCCTCGTGGTAATACACGGAACATCTTTTTAATGAATAATCTGAAAAATATAAATATGTAGAAATATAATGGTTCATGTTTGACTTGGAAACCATAGATTTGACCCTAAAAAAAATCTGGAGAAAATCTGTTTTGACCCTTAGAAAAGTTAGAAATTTCTCACAGGGGGTCAAAATACCCCCTGTGAGAAATTTCTAAGGGTCAAAACTGGATATAAACTGGATCCCCAGTTCGGCCCAAAAAGGGGGGAAAATGTCATTGCCATATGCGTCATTTGTCTCTCATCGACGGAAACATGATTGGTTATTTGCCTATAAAGTTGGCTGCGCAGTGAATAACTCAGATCTTATGTTGAAGTTGTACATGTACATGTCCCGACGTGAAAAATGACAGGAAGCCATTGTTTGTTTGTTGCACCTACCAAACGCGTTATACTACTGAAATACTACTGAAAGTGATGCTAAACCAAATCCACTTAATCCCAGTCTAACCAGCTCTCAAGAGCAATACTTTAAACTTTTTCGAAGTGTTCATTTTCCAATGAAAGCCCACAAAATTAAGTTTAAGAAACTTGGACAATATGATATTCACAATTTACTGAGAATTATTACTTAAAAGAAACAAATGAGGGATTCCTTATACCTTTAAACCTTCTGTGACCCAGTAGTCCCATAAAAAATGCCATTTCAAAATAATGATAAACACGTCTTCATTACCACGAGGGATTTCGAATTAATTGAGCCTAAAGATATGCTCCGTTTTATTTTTTTAAACCCGTTCAAATACGTCCCTGTGATTTCATGATTGAGAAAACATAGTAGAAAAGAAGAAATTACTTCTAATAAGCAATTTCTTCTTTTTCCACAATATTTTTATACCCTACTGAATGGCCTTTACTCCAATCAAATCCACTTTAATTTTTTGTCTGCAAAGACTTTTGAATTTAGACAGGTCTAAAATTTTGAAAAACAGGAAAGGGTTAATTAAAATGGGATTTTTGTTTTTGAGGAGACAGACTTTAATAACGCCTACGTGGGTCTCATCAGGTAGATGACAGTAGAAATTTTGAGTGCAAATACTGCAGATAATTCCCCAGAATGGAAAAATAGACTCATTTTTTTACCAAAAAGCAATAAAGTAGTTTCTTCAAATTGTAGCCGTACAAAAAATATATCATCAGCTGTAATTACCATGTTTTACTTGAACAACACAGATCACTATCATTTATTATTATTATTTATATAATAATCAAGTCCTTTCTAAAATGATGATTATAAGAATAGAAACTAACGCGAATAAATCAGAAAGTTTCTGATTGTAAGAGTTGCCAATCTTACTAAACAGTGTACGCTCAGTGGAAGACATTATGAAAATCTCTCATAGAAAATATACGTGTTCGCTGGTTGAAATATAATGAATAAGTGAAAAATATTTCATTGAAACGTCTGACTAGAATGTGCATTAGGGGATAATTACTTTAATCAAAGAAAGATAAACCTTGAAATAAATATCCATAATGAAAAACTAGCCTCGTATTGTTTCTACTTCTCATTCACTATTTGAAACCAACAAAAATTTAGTGACAACAAAGCAGCTCGATTTTAACGACCGAACTTCTTATCTCTTAATTTTCATGCATTAATTTTCGATACTAATTTAGCAAAAATAAATTGCTTCCGATGTATAAAAGGAAGAATCACCAAGGCCGGGTAGAATAAATTAGGTGGAAGGATGGATTTTAGAATTTTACACTACTGTAATTTCTTTCGAGTCCTACAACGATTCTTAAATTTTCTTAATGCAGTGTGTCAAGCTCGATCATCATCCACGCTATCTTGTTTATAGCCATACACAAGCATTTTAATCGGTTTACGAAGTTTTGTTTATAGCTATCAAGTCGATTTAAGGGCATTTGCTAAATGTCATCCATAGATTATCGGAAACTGCTCCCTTGATTACGAAACGCGCGTTGTGACTGGTTGACTCGCTGATAAAAGCCAAGCTTTCCTTTTCTACTGGTCGAAATTAGTTGTTGAATTCACGTCGAACTTGAGCTCTCTATTGAACTAAGGCGACAAAGGGTTGTCGCTAAATTTCAGAGTATGGGTAGAATAAATGGACTATAATTTGGGCAGGGCGATTGCAAATATAACAGGGCTTTGCACTTTGAAATGGCCTAGCTAAATGGCATTCAAAGAGGAATGCAAATTACTCATTTCATTATAGAAAGATTGCGCGTTATTGAAACCACGACCGCATCTTCGCGGAGCGGAGTATTGGTAAGTGATTTCGTATGCAAAAGGAGTCTTTACGCTTTCTATAAATTATATAGAATCCTAGTGTTATGTCATTTTCAAAATGTACAGTCGTTTGGAGGAAACAGGTTTTGAAAAATATTAAATCGAAACACTACTTCTCTTTTACCCTTCTATCCTCCTTGATTTCCCAAACTGGGTAACACTGGTGGTAACACTGGTGGATGTCATTCCTCCACCAAAAAAAACTCATTCGAAAGTCAAACGAAACTCTGTGATTCATGTTAAAAGACGACGTTTATTAGATAGACTCTGCTCCAACCCTGTCACAACAATATTAAACCCTTTCCTGTTTAATCCCTGTTTTTTTTACGCCCCTGTGTTTTTATGCTTGAGAAAACATTGTGAAAAAAAAAGAAATTGCTTATGACGAGCAATTTCTTTATTTATTCTTTTAAACACAATATTTCTACCCTACTGAATGATTATGTTTCAAAGAAAATTATTCTTTAAATTGTCGTCTGCAAATTTCTTGAATTTATACCAGTAAAAATTAAAAAAAAAACAAAAAAAAACAGAAAATGTCTAATGGCCGATCAAAATTTCATGAAGTATTTTACAGGGGTAAACGACATCTAGTCGATGGATAATTTTTAGAATAGGATTTGTTACATTCGGCAGTTGGAAGAATGCTACAAACCATACATTGGACATTGGCGTCATAGCGTAATTTGTAGCGCATCAGACTCCCAATCTTCAATCAAAGAGTGTCATGGGTTCGATCCCCGGCGGCGTAATAAGCAATTGCTTCATTTTCCACAATGTTTTCGAAAGCTTTATTTCCTAGAGGCGTCAAAAAGAGACAATGAGTGAGAAAGGTTTAAGAAGAGGTGTCTTTCAGATAATTCAAAGTGAAAAAGTGTCAACAAGATTTTATTCATACGACTTGAAAGTTCTAGATCAACGTCCTAATGTACAAATTTACAAAGGTGTAACAAAGGTTGCTATGGAAAAACAAAATTTATGGAATTCAAAATTTGATTAACGATAAGAAAAATGGAACATATTAGTAAAGCCTTTACTTCGTCTGTAAGTTCGAAAAGTGATAAAATCATTATGAGCGTATGCAAAGAGGGACAGTTCGAGTATATCAGTAGCTTAATTTATTGAATAGCGTTTAACGACACGTTTAACATTATTTCAGTCATGTCGCGGAGGCTGGATCACCTTATCATGGATGCCTGGTATATCTCACTCAAGAAGTACCACTGCATCCTTTCCGAGCCCCCAGCTGCTCATCAAAGTTAGGTTTACGTTTCTCCAACCATTGATGGGAGACACATGTCGGAAAGGATAATCGCCGCGGCCGGTGATCAAACCCTGGACCCATGACTAGGAGTTCTACGCGCTACCACTGCACTACGACCGACTATCAGTAGAGCTACATCTCTCCAAATAATCTCGTTAGAATGAGAAGATTTTAAATTTAAAAGTATATTCTGGTCATTTGCATGGTTGTCATATAGAGAAAGATCGTCATTTTCTTTCGTTCTAAAAATCACAAGTGGAAATTTTAAAAGTAATAATAATTCCATAAGTAATTCATTTTTTGATTATTCCATTTTCCATCTTTACACCCCTAAAAAATGGAATCCATGATTAGGTGCTCCAGCCGTCACGATATGACTGAAATACTGTCAAAATTAGTGTTAAATCCCATTCAACCAATCGATTGGCCCCCCTTGAAAAAAAACTATTGAGAGAACATGGTGTAAAAAGAAGAAATTGCTTGTTGCAAGCAATTTTTTCTTTTTACACAATGTTTTCTGGAATTGGAAACAAATCTTGAATTAAACTTTATTCTTTTAAACTGTCATCTGCAACTCCTTTCAATTTTAAGTTTAAAATTGTGCCGTATGATAATGGGTTAATTAATTTAAAATTTAATTTTCTGTTTCGTCTATCAAAAATAGGCGTTCTGATTGGTCAAAAAAATATTCATAACTCCATGAACAAAATTTCGTGCACGCAGCGATTTCGTTTGCTTCCGCACAAATAGTCCCATACAAAAAGGTATCAAAATGTGTAAAGCTTTTCTTTTTGCTCTTTTCGCTCGATGCTATTTAATTATAAAAAATGAAGAGAATATTTTTTGTTTTCATGGCAGTGTGAACCGAGAAACCTAATCACACTTATGTATGAATCCGCTTCGCGTATTCATACAGTGCGATTTAGTTTTTTCGGTTCATACCTCCATGAAAACAAAAAATAATCTCTTCGTCTCTCAAAACAATTAAAAACCAGGCAGATGTAACTATCCATCAATATTATTTAAGAAATGAAGAGAATACTTTTTGTTTTTATAGAGGCATGAACCTAAAAAACTAATCACACTGTATGATTACGCGAAGCGGATTCATACATAAGTGTGATTAGGTTTATCGACCAATCAGAACGCCCGTTTTTGATAGACGAAACTATTAAATTATTGATTCATTTATTCTGAGTTACGATGATGAACCATTAAATCAACCCTTTCCTGTACAAACCCGGGTTATTACGTTGCTGTGATTTTATAATTGAGGAAAAATTTGCGGAAAAAGAAGAAATTCCTTTTACCACAGTATTTTCTACCACATAGGTTGGTTTCATTTCAAACCGCATCCAATTTTCATTTTCGTCTGTAACTTCTTTTAATTTTGACCAGTTTGAATTTTCAAAGAAAAGGAAAGGGTCAATTGGTAATTTCTTAATGATGACTCTCTAATTGATTTCCTTCAATACCATTGCAAAATACATTTGTATTTACAATGAGAAATTATACCAATCGCTGGCCCCGCCCACTAACTTCGTTGGCCACTCCCATCGACTCCGACAGGGAGTCAAGCTTCGATTTAAAACGGCTTTATTTTGCAAAATTTATCGACAGTAGCATGTAACAAAAAAAGTAAAATGATTGGTTGGCAACCTAATTGTCGAAACTATAGCTTGAATAAGCTGTAGTTACGACATGTAAGTCGACAAACCAACAAGCATGTTTCACAACAATCTCAACCAACCGGAGTTCATGGCTAAATTTGTTTGTTTGAATGGGGTTTTACGCCGCTTTCAACAATCTTTCAGTTATATCGCGGCGGCTGGAGCACCTAACAATGGAATCCTGGTATTTCTCACACCAGTACTACCATTACATCCTTTCCTAGCCTCCAGCTGCTATCTCACGTAGGTCTACGATTATCGACCCATTGAGAGACACATAGTCGGAAAGGATGAGTGCCGCCGTCGGGGATCGAACCCGGGACCTCTAGATTGACAGTCCGACGCGCTACCAACTGCGCTATGACGGCGGCTTCAAGGCTAAAACTGGGCCGAATAAATTATTTGATTGCTCGATTGATTCCTTGATTGGTCTATTGACTTACATGCTGTTACTATAGTATAACACGACCCCTTGCAGGGCACGATTTTTTCTTGCTGTCCCCCAAAAGTGAAATAACATCTCAAACCGAGGCTTCCTGAAAAAAAGAAAAGTAAATATTTATTTAAACGTGCAACAATTTATCAAGCCTGTTTTACGACACGATATAAATGAAATCCACATATTTCACGTTGGAAATAGGTCATGAACTATCATTTTAAACGGATTCAGAACTAAAAACTAAACAATCAAAAACGTTTGACGCCTTCAAGGAATTGAATTTAATAATACATCGTGTAGAAGAGGAGAGATTGATTGTGTCAAGAGATTTCTCCTTTTCTCACAATGTTTCCTATCTTATATCTGCTAGTCCGATGGTCTGCTAACTTCACTCTGCAGTCTGCTAGTCTAGTACTCTGCCTCTTTCACGAACAGTTAAAAAATACACTTTGATTTAACGTCTGAAAACTCTTTGAATTTTGGCTAGTCCATAATTTTGTCGTCTGGTAATAGTTAATTAAGAGCTGAAAAGCCACCTTAGACTACTTGCAAAACTATCAACCCTCATTGGCTTTCCTTTGTTGTTGTTGTTTTTCATACGAACCTTTTTCGAAAGACATTATGCTATAACCAGATATCACGAATAATAAAAATGTTCTCATAAAGTCGGCGGTTTTCTCCACGATAGACTAATGACCGATCAAGATTGTGAAGTGTTATATCTTGAAATGGGCCGATATCACATTTGTCATAAACATGTATTTTGATATACATGTACTTTTCCACCAGTATCATTTCGCCTTCTATTTAAACTATGATTACTCCAAATATCTCACTTTGTATTTCGTTTCCAGCAAGGGAGATTTAGGGGACTAATAATTACTATTTGTTTATTGATTCAGATACGCCGTGAGTACAGCTTTAGTTAAGCTGTGGTTGCGGGGTTTCTGAAACAAACCAAAAATTGGCATGGTGTAAGGGACATAACAATGCCCGCAGCTTTGAAGATAAGAATACTTGTTGTCCCCCTTAATAACTAGACTATAGCGAGATAGGGCAACACGCACAACAGTATCTCGCTTACATGAAGACCGCAGTATTATTATTCCTTTCAACTAAACAAAGTCGAGGTCATTTGAACACTATGAATTGATAACACCTAACCTTCTCTCTAAATATCGAAACATTCAAGAATCAACAACTACATGTACTTTAACCACCATAGACACTGTAAATATTTGTATATTTATGTGGTTTGATAGGCAATATTGCCTTTATTCCTGAATAAACGATCTATCTATCTACTTGTAGCAAAATTTATCGGATCGCTGACCACGCAAATTTATCTCCGATGTTTCCATTTCTCCACTCAGGACTAAAGTGATGCATTTTAACCCATTACAAAACGACATATTGTAGACTGGACCTTATTGAAGCGTTTTGCAGACGACAAGTCAAATTACATTTAAACTGAAAAATAGAAAAAAAAATATTGTAAATTGAAAATGCTGTCTTTATATTTTACCTTCTTAAAATAAAGTAATTATTATTAACATAATTATTATCATTATAACAAGAGAAGAAAGTAAAGCGGGATCCCGTGGAAAAAATGTTTAGAAAAAACACAAGATCTATCAGGGGTCGATCACAGGCAAATTTTGACGAATTTCTTAAATTTCTTAAATCAACTAAATAACAGACGGCAAAATCTTAGACTGGTCAAAATTGAAAGGAATTGCCGGCAACAATTCAAAGTTATGAAATTCTGCATTTTTTCTTAACTTTTGGAGCATCTAAAAGCATCATTGAATGGGAATGGGTTAATTAGATAAGGTAGAAAGGCCATTTTAGATTTAGAACTACAAATAGCAAAAGGCTAAACCTATAACCAGTTTAAACTTCCCCGTTTATTGAAATTTTAGACTGGTCCAAATCGAAAGAGTGCGTGGACAATAATGAAAATTGGATGCGATTCAATATGAAACCATTCTATGTGGAAGAAATTATTGTGGGAAGAGGAGAAATTGCTTGTTACGAGCAATTTCTTCTTTTCCCACAATGTTTTCTCAAGTATAAAATCAAAGCGACGTAAAATCAGGAGTTTGTGCAGGAAAGGGTTGGGTACTTTCGCGGGGTCTCTTGTCGAATAAAATGTCGTGAAATACCGAACCTATTGGCCTATTCATGGTCAAATAGATAAAATACGAGGCTTTAACGAGTTTTTTTTTCTGTTTCAGATGACAATTTTAGTAAAGTTGGTGATTTATAAGCACGAGCATGATATCCTATTTTAAAAAGTACCTTAACTTCTGCGTTCTTGAAAATTAGTCGATTCGAATATTCCGCCAAACATATAACGCCGTGTGTAAAAGACTTCAACACTTAACGTAATTTTACCGTAACGAGAATACGCTACCACAGGCTCAAGACCATTTGCACAGTTATTACACTAATAATTATCACACATGTAATATCAATAAAATATTCAACTTGTTTAGTTCACTCACGCATAATAACTAAACATAATTTCCTTAATTCTTTCTTTTTGATTATCGAGATTTCTCTATAAATTATCAACCCACAACTTCCCCGAAAAAAGTTAAACTATCCGAATGATAAACTTTCTGGTTTGGTAGATCCTGTCCTGCTTTCATTCATTTCGCGCTGTTGAACGCGGGAGTGACGACACAGATGACATCACCAGGTAGCCATGTAATTAACCAATCACGATGGTTAATCAAATAATCAGTCTACCAATGAAATCATTTATTTAGATGGGACGTTCATTTTGAACTCATACATTTGCCGCCATTTTGGTGAATCATTTTGTTGGTTTGGCGACTTAACCAACTTACCTAAGCTGTAGTTACGACGTTTAGGTCTTCGATCAACCATTCTACTAAAAATCGAAGTGGAAATTCCTCTAGGAGTCAATTGGTCATATGGCGGGGCCAGCGCTTAGTCAATTTGACTCGCTCTTGGAGAATTTGTCCCCAAAAAGATTACACCTTCTACCCTTTTGCAATTAAGCATAATCGTTCGGTTTTACGTTTTTTTTGGTTTTTTTTTTTTTTTTTTTTTTTTTTTTTTTATCTATTTATTGTTATTATTTTGGTTTGGCGACTAAAATGTAGTAACTACTGCTTTTCCAAGCTATAGTTACGACGTTCGGGTCCCCAACCAACCTTCTTACTTGTCTGCTTCGTGTTAACTGACTGAATTCTTTGCAAAAAAAAAGCCATGGAACTACCTGTCTAAGTAAGAGGGCGTGGGAAGCGGAGTCAGTGGGCAAAACCAGCGAAGCATGAATTATCCTCAATATAAACTAGTATGAACATACCTTGAGTCAGGACAATTACGGCTAGGACAGCAAAAAATAATGATTGAAAATCAAACTTCTCCATTACTGGCGTTATCAGTAACCTCAGCGAGTTTAGTTCAAATATTTGATAAAAGACTGGTGAAGCATCATTAATTAAAATGATTTAGAATGAGGGGTGTTCCAAATTCTTTCAGCTAAAACTTCGTTTGATAACCCATTCCCACATAAACCCGCTTTAAACGCTTCTGGGTACAACAAGATTGAAAGTGAAAAAAATGCTTGTTGCTACAAACAATTTCTTCATTTTCAAACTTGTTTTCTACCCTGAGGGGCGTTTCAAGTTCTTTCGGGTAAAACTCGTGTATTAACTCATTCCCACATACTCCCGCTTTTAACGCTTCTAAATAAAACAAGGTTGGAAATAAAATGATTGCTTGTTGTTACAAGAAATTTCTTCATTTTCAACCTTGTTTTCTACCCAAAAGACCGAAAAACCCAAAATCCATTCAACTTAAAAGTGTCGTCTGCAACCTCTTGAACTTGGACCAGTCTTAAACTCTGCCATTTGATAATAATAGCCTAGCAACCATACACTTTTCCTCTCCCCCCCCATTAGTGTTTGGAGACAATATCCTAATATGGTCTTTCAATGTAAAATAATAAATTGGGTGTCGAATCCACATAATGAGCAATATATAATAATTGAGGACCCCCAATCCAGGAATGGTTGACTCGTACCTGCTTCATGATTGGCTAAAAATTTGTTTGGGTTGTTATAACAGATCTAGATCAGGGCTCGAGATTTCTATGTGTGAAACTGCAGATAATCGAGTGATTGCTAGCCACGCCAACTGAACTCCTACAAGGCAGATATCAAGTGACGGAAGAGACCAAGGATATTAAACAAAATTCGAAGTGACGGTCGGCGACCTTAACGTCCTTGCTACATATTGAATACAATGTAGGTATGGCGTTTAAGTCGCCAAACAAACAAAAATATCGAACAAAAATATCGCAGGTCAAAATTAACCTCCGTTATAAATGAAAGATTTGCGTTGTCATCTGATTTTTGATAGACATAAGCGATGCATCAAAAAAAAATCCTACTCATTTTTTTTTTTTTTTTTTTTTTTTTTTTTTAAGTTCGAATGTCATCAAGCAAAACAAATCAAGTGATCTACTTGTTTTGAATAAATTTCATGAATAAACTTTATAGGCAAGCATTCAAAATAGTTGCAGGCTCAAGTATAAAAAAAACAGCCAATCGAAAACACTTGAATTTTTATAGACGAAACTAAAATTCAATTACTTTAACGTGAAGTTAAATTTCCGAGGTACCATATCTTATGAAATAAAGAGGATTCAGTAGAATTTTGCAATAGTGTGAAAGTAGAAAATAAAACAGCAACAGATAATTGAGCAAACACGACTGTCATTCAAAGTTCAATCGACCAATAAAAAATGTATTTAGACCGGAAGTAAACTTTGAACTCAAACATTGGCGAACATTGGCCAACATTTATTTGATTTGTTTGTTTTAATGGGGTTTTACGCCGCTTTCAACAATCTTTCAGTTATATCGCGGCGGCTGGAGCAATGGAATCCTGGTATTTCTCACACCAGTACTACTATTACATTCTTTCCTAGCCTCCAGCTGCTATCCCATATAGGTCTACGATTATTGACCCATTGGTGAGAGACAAATAGTCGGAAAGGATGAGTGCCGCCGTCGGGGATCGAACCCGGGACCTCTAGATTGACAGTCCGACGCGCTACCAACTGCGCTATGACGGTGGCTAACATTTATTTGAAGCAGTTTTGTTGATTGGTAACTACAACATCTTCATTTTGTCCAACATTTCTAGCCATAAGTTTTGCAAAATTACGCCGTCGAAGATCCAAGTGAGACTTCCTGTCTGAGGTCAGTAAACGTGACTTTCGGAGTCAGTGGGCGGGGTCAGTGATCAGTTAGTTGGCTCGGAAAAGTGTATTCAGCTAAATGTATTTGGATTAACATATTTCTACAGAGGCATAACATCTTAACCCGTTCCAATACAAGACGCCTTTTGACGCCCCTCTAAAAAATAATTGGAAAAACATTGGGTAAAATGAAGATATTTTTTGCTTGTAACAAGCAATTTCTTCATTTTCTACAAGGTTTTCTGACCAGAAAGCTGACAATCTAAAATTTGACAATTATTCGTCTCCTTTCAACTCATGGACCAGTCAAGAATTTTGTCGTCTGGGATTGGGTTTATCAGAATTTGCTAAGTGACCCTCCGAACTTTAACGAGTGTTCTCGAAAGTCAATGATGTGTCAGATGAATATTGCAGAATAACAGATCATTCCAGGAATTAAAAAGATTATGCACCGAAACAATAATTAATTGAACGCTGGCCCCGCCGACAAGAAGTTCGACTGAGATATTAAAATGGCTTGAAAATTTATTGTCGGTTACATCTAACAATCAAAGGACTGAAAGTCCTAAGAGCGGTTTTGCTGGTTTATCAGTAACCGCGCTCAATAATGCCAGCATGTATCATCAATATGAGTAAGTAAATCTTACACCTAAGTAGGAGGAGCAGCTGTAGGCTCGATAAGGATGTAGTGGTAGTACTGGTGTGTGAACTACTAAGAATCCACGGTTAGGAGCTCCAGCCGCCCCGATATAACCGAAATACTATTAAAAGTTGCGTTAAACCCTTTTCAATCAATCATGACCCCTTACTGTTACCGATATCGCTATTTTGATTTATTCAGATTTTCTTCTTAAGTGCGGTAAAATTGGTGGTTGTACGGTAAAAGGTTTAATGATAAAAGGTAAAAAAAATTAAAGCTAACATTCAATTCTTTTTACGTTGAGCATCTTATTATCAAGCACTACATGTCCGTTTCAAAGATTTAGTCTAATTTGTGGTAAAAGATGTTTTATTCGGTGGGGTTAAATAGGCGCTTTAATCGCGACTATAACAGGGTTGTAACGTGTTACATATATAGGTAGTATTCGGGGTGTAAATTTGCACAGCCCTGCCAGGTCAAAACACCAACAGACAGTTTACATGCATTCGCCAACTCCACTAACCACTGAACTGGATTCTATCTTGAAACGCGTTTTTGACAATTCATTAGACAATTTACCATGGATATAGTAAGTAAAAGTTTTAAACCATTATCCTGGATATTCATGACAAAAAGGAGGCTGTTGGCATTCAGCAAGTAAGTTATTTTCTTCATCAGAGATGAAACAAGATGGAGGCGATCACATAGATTTTTACTTCAAGTTCATGAGCATGCGTGGAAATGAGCGGAAATGCGTGAACACTTGTTTCCGGTTGATCGATTTGAAATACCGTTTTTTCCTAAACAAACCGCTAAAAATGTAAAATGTTTTGTTGGTTGGTGAAATAAACGTGATTACGATGTAATCACACCGATTAGGTCGCCAAACCAACAGATATGATTCTCGACCATAAAGTTCACTTCCAGTCTTAATCTTAAATTTGATTGGTCTATCGATTCTTTATTATCATTGATATTATTATCATTATCTTTATTATTACTATTATTGACAGTCGCCATCTATCAATTTATCATGCAGAATGAATGACAAATGATTTCTTTAAAAGTGGAAGTAAATGATATTGTCAATAAGCGATAATGGCAGTATTATTGAATGCGTGTGGGTGATATTGAAGAACGATCAATACAATAACTCAATATTATTGTAGAAATTGTTAAAACTGTCAGGACCCTTGAGTTCAGTTGATATATTTTCGCATCTTTGCTCGCAACGAAAACAAAAAAAAGTGCAAAATTGTGTAGTGTAGAAATAGAGAATGAACGGATATCTCGAAATAAAATCAGATTGATTCGACACTGCGAAGGTGGAATCTGTAAGTATTTGTCGTCGATAGGGGATCGAAATACCGTAACTACAGCTTAGATAAAGCTGTAGTTATGACATTTTGATCCCCCCCAACGACACTATGTATCATCAGTTCGTGCCCATGTTCAAGAAAGATTTTTATTGACAATAAGTATAACCGATACCCGAGATAATAAGTCTTATACAATTCATTTGATTTTTTTTTTTTTTTTTTTTTTTTTCAAACTTAGAGGTCAGATTAAAGATTTCGTGTTGAAAACAATGCATGCTAAGAGCATGATACTTATGATAATAGCTGTGATACCGAAGTTTGTATTGTACTCTAGCCGCGTAGAAATATTTGGATATTCCACGAAACCGAAGGTCTCGGTTTTCCTACACGTCGAGTATCCAACGAAAGGCCTTGTAACATCACAGAATTCCATATTAAATACTAACGGATTTTGGCCATGAAATATAAGGGACGCATACTAATCTTGCTAAAGACAATCTAGTCATAATCCTATTGACAATATTCTTGGTGTCATTTAACCCATTCCAACATAATGACGCTTTTTGACGTCCCTATAGTAAAACAAGTTAGAAAAAATTGTGTAAAATGAAGAATTGGCTTGTAACAAGCCGTTTCTTCATTTGCCACAATTTTTCTAACCGGAAATTAAAAAAAATCTACAATTTCATAAACTTTGAATTGTCGTATGCAACTACTGTCAATTCAATTTTGCTGTTTGGTAATGGGTTAACCGTGGAACACCTCATCTAATAATGTCCGAATCATGTCTATCAAGTTCCATTCGAGGTCAATGGCTGTCTCTTATTAGGAAAATCGGTAGGTATATAAAATGTTTTTATCATCTCGATCCGAGATGAATTTCTATAAACATATCAGACAGGCTTAGATTGACAGATCCATGTGAATGTATGGTATAACCAGAGACATATTGTCAAGATAACATGAATTCGTGGTATAAACAGAGACAAATTGTCAAGATAACGAGAATGTATGGTAAAATCAGAGACAGATTGTCAAGGTAATGTGAATGTATAGTATAACCAGAGACAGATTATCAAGGTAACGCGAATGTATGGTATAACCCGAGTCAGATTGTCAAGGTAACGTGAATGTATGGTATAACCAGAGACAGATTGTCAACAGAACTTTTTGATCATCCCTGGTTTGAAATCGAAGTAAAGCACGTGTACAAGATCGTCTCAGGTACTTATGAAAAGATTTACGTAAGTATCTGACTCAGTACGCATCTTGACCCGACTAAGGAATAGTACACTAGTACTCTTCACAATGGGGTTCGGTGAGGGACCAAAAACTAGTACCTACAATTTTAACTGTAAAGTATTTTTATTAGTGACCTAAAATAATAATCGGGTCTGTTATTTGGGGGGTCCAAATCTCAATGATTATAACTCATGTGTAGACATGCCCCTTTATACTTGCAGCATGATCTTGATCTTCGTTGTAATATTTCGTTACGCAGTAGTGCTGCAGCTAATCGACCAATAGCCTGATTCGCCCATTGACCTCGACTGAGATATCAAACGATGCACTGTTCCAATACATAGAATCAAGGATATAAAACGAAATTCAAATCGTTGGTTGACGACCGAAACGCAAATCGTTGGTTAGCGAACTTGAGTGAGATATTGTTACGATGTTTAACCTTTTACCACTAACTGAAGCTTTCTGGCGCCCTGAAGAATTAGAATCTAGAAAAACTTGGTGGGAAAAAGAGATATTGTTTTTTACAACCAATTATCCCCCTTTTCACAAAGTTTTCTATCCTATTTGGTACTTATTTTCAAATGTTAGAGCAGTTTGAAATAACGTCTACAATTTCTTTGGACCATTCTCAAATTTTGTCGTCGTGTGATGGCTTAAGTCGCCCACAAACTTAACGGCTAGATTTTTGTGTTTGAGTTCAAGCTTTACTTCCATTTAAAATGAAAGATTTTATTGGTCAATCAATTTTCTGTTGACAGCATCGATCCGTCAATTCAGATGAAGTTGTTACAATTTTAGAATTGAACATTTATGACTATTGAGAGATGGGACTAAATAAAAAACGAGTATGAAGCTTCAACTTAAAGGCATTTGTTTGTGTGCTGGCCCCGCCCTTCTGCCTCCAACAGAAAGTTCTACAAAGATATCAAACAATGTAAAATTGCAAAATATATAGCCAGTTAAATGCATATAAAGTAAAATGATTTGATGGCGACCTAACTGCAGATAAGATAGGCTGTAGCCAAACTAACAAAAACCCAAAGCTCACTTCCGGTTTAATTGTATCATTTGATTGGTCGATCGATTTTTCGGTTGACAGATGCGATCCCTCTATTGCCCATATGAGCGACACTTCAAGTAGACGGTTGGTTATAACAGAAGATAGAGCAAGGTTACAGGAAGAAATTTCTGATCTCCAGCCGGTACTTTTACGTGCCAGGTATAAAACTGTAGTTCAGCCGTTAAAGTCGCCAAACTAACAAAAATGATTCACATTAATGTCGGCCAATCTTTGAGTTCAAAGTTTACATCCGGTTTAATTGTATGAATTGATTGGTCTATCTGTTGTTGTGATTTTTTGGGAGGAGGGGGGTCGCAGCATCGATCCGTCGATTTCGCATATGAGCGCCAACCTCAGAAGACGGCTGCTTTTAACAGGAGAATACAGAATACAGAGTGAACAATTGAGCTCTAGCTGTTTCTTAAACGTGCCCAAAGTAAAGCTCAGTCACAGGGGTCTCGGTTTGACGTCTCAAACGAAAGACAATCGGCTTGAAAGTTAGGTCAGCCCGGGACTCAAGCCCGTGTAATGTGAGTTTAACCCTTTCCTGTTTTAATCCCTGGTTTTTACATCTCCGTGATTTTATAATTGAGAAAATATTGTAGAAAAAGAAGAAATTGCTTGTAACAAGCAATTTCTTCTTTTTCCACAACATTTTTGCCCTTCTGAATGGTTATTTGTCAAATTAAATCCACTTAAAGTTTTCGTCTGCAAAACGTTTGGATGTGGACAGTTCTAAAATTATGGAAGGAAAGGGTTAAAGATAGGTACTCTACCCATATGAGATGGTTGGGCTGAAGAAACAATATGGCTGTTGCTCGGCGCTCTTCATGAACAACAGACTTGTTACAAGGTGACCATGATTTAACCCCTGTCATTCTAAACCTGGAATATTCCGGTTTTGGTAGAATGTGTAGACCAAGATCAGCCTGCACATGAGTGCAGTCTGATCTTAGTCTACATCTCCTGCTTGTGCTTTTCCTGCCAGAGTTTTTAATGGAATTGATTTCTAAAAGAAATATTGATTTTTGAAGAACAAGTTCTATCAGTGCTTTCAGCCCTTTCATTTCATAGCAGTTCAGTAAGGTAATTTATACAGCATGACAAGGGTTAACAGATCGCTAGCCACGCACATTGAGCTCCAATAGGAAGTTTTATTTCGATATTTGACGGCGTTATTTTTCAGTAACATAGATGGTTGATTAACGACCTAAACGTGGTAACTATAGCTTCAGTAAACTGTAATTACGACGTTTTAGTCACCAAACCAACAAAAATGAAACATATTAATTTCTGCCTTTGCCGTAGTTTTAAAACATTGATTTGAATGGTGTATTTAGTCTTTGATCGATAGGCGCGGTCCGTAAATTACCACACTGTCCCGCGTTTTAAAGAAATACCGTAATAAAACCTTGTGAGAAGAGGGAAAACTTGCTTGCCAGTGGCGGATCCTCTATTTTTGGCTTGTTTTTCACCCTACTCTGGTATATGTCCGGGACTGTTGTGTTGTTGTTGTTGTTGTTTTGTTTCATTTTTTTATTATTTATTTATTTCTAGTTTCTTTGGTTGTTTATTTGTCATTTTCTATACACCTTGATTAATATCAATTGGGGAATGTTTAAAAAAGTGTCGTCTAGTAACGGATTAAATTAAGAAGTCGGTTGAGTGTACTTTAAAATAATGAAATAAATTGAATACTTGAGGCTTTATTCCTGTACTTTTATCATTCATGTAGACAGATTTTCTTTGACATCAAATGATCACTTTAACTCAAGTGTGCCATCACTGCTGTCAATCAAGGAATCAGCCGACCAATCAAATAACTCAATCAGCTCAGAACTGAGCTTTCAACTCAGACATTGGTCGCCATTTTTGTTAACAGTTTTTGTTGGTTTGGCGACTCAAACGTCGTAACTACAGATTGTATAACCAACCTTTTTACTTTTTTATTACAAGCTACTGGCCACAAGTTGTGCAAAATAACGCCGTTAAAAATCGGAGGGGGACTTCCCGTCGGAGTTAATAAGCTTGGCCTAGGATGCCAGTGGGCGGGACCAGCGATTGGTCAATTTCCACAAAGGTCGTTTGATATAACGGTTATTTGTCGCAATTGACGGATCGCTTGCCACTCTCATATACCTCCGACATCAAGTTTGATATTGATATCTTCAAAACTCCGACATCAAGTTTGATATTGATATCTTCAAACCTCCGACATCAAGTTTGATATTGATATCTTCAAACCTCCGACATCAAGTTTGATATTGATATCTTCAAAGTTCATAGTCATTGACATGGGACAAAAAATAATCGTTGGAAGCGACTTAAACGTCGTAATTACAACTTTGTTAAACTGTAATTACGGCCTATAAGTCGTTAGACCAATGAATTTGCTAAGCATAAATCGCGAAATTTAAAGTTACCTGTAACCGTTACATGTGTTCGTGGTTGAGAGGTAGAGCGTCTGCTTCCAGATCAAGTGACTATCGATCTTTGTTCTGTCATTGGCCCACACATTCGGCGCGACTACTAGCGTATTCTTCAGAAAGCAGAATCGAGAAGGATTAGTTTTAGTTGGAACAACTTGTTTCCTAGTCGATGTAAAAAGAATAGGTTTAAGTTAAAGTAAAAGGAATTTAACCCATTCCGACACGACAAAATTTTAGACTGGTCCAAAGCAGCAGACGACAATTCCAAGTTGATGATTTTTTTCTCTCTCTCTCATTATTTTGGATAGAAAACGCTGTGGATAATGAAGAAATTGCTTGATAATCAGAACGCTCGAACTAACAATTAAATAATTAAACTATATCTTGTTGTCTTTTTTTTTGTTTTTGTTTGTTTGTTTTTTTGTTGTTGTTGTTGTTGTTGTTGTTGTTGTTTTTGTGTTTTTTTTTCGCGTGCATAATTCGTGACCAGTAACACGTTACAAAAATGTAATAAGGCTGGTTGGAGATCTAAACGTCGTAGCTACAGCTTGAAAAAACTGTAGTTGCAATAAATAAATCACCAAACCAACAAAAACGCCGCATATAAATATCGGCCGATATCGGAGTTCAAAGTAAACTTTCGCTCGCGGCCAAAGCTTCATTTCTTACAATTGGATAGTATCGAGCGAAAAAAGCCGAAAGTTTACAAATTTAATGATTATTTGAATGGAACTATCTTGTGCGGAAGCATACATAATGTCTCCGTGCTCAAAATTCTTTTCGCAGAGGTATGAACATATATTCAACCAACCAGAACGCCCGTTTTTAATAGCCGAAACTAAAAGTTAAATTATTCAAACTAAGAAGCAAGTTCACTTCCCGGAATGATTTGATTTATCGTTTGATCCGTTGGTTACCATCGCCTTTTGTCATTTCTTATAACAAACGGGAGCCAAATAAATAAGAGAACATCGCCCGTGTATTACTTACAAACTTTTAACCAATTGACCAATCGCGGTTGTCAGTAAAGGAATCAACGGACCAATCAAGTCATTTATTCAGGCCGGAGCTGAGATTTTACTCAGACATGGTAGTCATTTTTGTTAACTTTTTTTGTTGATTTGGTGACTTAAACGTCGTAACTACATCTTATTCAAGCTGTAGTTACGACGTTTAGGTCACCAACCAACCATTTTAGTTTTTTTTTTTTTTTTTTTTTTTTTGTTACATGCTACTGGCCATAAATTTTACAAAATAACGCCGGTGAAAATCGAAGCCTTTCTACCTGTCGGAGTTAATGGGAAGGGCCTAAGGATTCGTGGGGCGGGGCCAGCGATTAGTCAATAGCCACGCAAAGCCATTTTTCACGCATCAGGAAAACAAAGTGGAAAAGGCAGAAATTGCTTGTAACAAGCAATTTATTTCTTAAACAAATCGCTTCCGATCCAGAAAAAACATAAAAATTTGGAATTCTAACAACGTTGAATTGCTCACGTCGTTTAATGAGTTAAAATACAAAAAAAATGACCTATATACTTATGTCAGACCGATTAGCTCAGTTGGTAGAGCACCTTAACATCATGGATCCGAGCCCTGGGCTGCCCAAACCTACACACTAATTGTCTATCGGGTGATACGTTAAACCGAGGCCCCAGTTGACGATGCTATCCATCGCGCGCGTTAAAGAAAGAGTTGGGACTCTCGCCAGTTTCGTCCTGAATAGCACTTTCTCCCGTAACAACTAACCGTTCTAGGGGCGTCGCTCATATGGGCATGTTCTACGGTAGCGACGATAAATAAACGAAAACACACAAATACACACAGTCTACCTACATGTATTAGAATCTCGGCGTTCGATACCTATCGCTGTCTTTGTTTATTTCGGGTAACAGGCCACCATGTCTTTGAGCATTTACCCATTACAAAACGAAAAATATCAAGACTGATCCAAATCGAAAGAAATTGAATACGACGTTTCACAGTGCGTCAAAATCGGAAAATAAGTAAGAAATAAGTCAGAAAACATGCGACAAAAAGAGAAATGTTTGGTGCAAGAAATTTCTCCTTTCAAAAAAAGTTTCCATTACTATATTTCGACAATTCGATAATACTGGTTTAAGAAATTCCGTGCTTAGTTCACAGATAGATATACCAGTAAAATTATCCAAACGATCAGAAACTTTTTTTAATCCTTGTCTAGCTTAACCCGGAGTATTCCTCTTTAGGCATGCAATAGATATAAACTAAGATCAGCCTGCATATGAGTGCAGTGTCAGCCTGATTAACTCAGTTGGTAGAGCACTTGACTTCAAACCTCAAGATCACGGGTTCGAGCCCTGGGCTGACCATATCAACTAACTAACTAATTGTCTTTCGGATGAGACGTTAAACCGAGGCCCCGTGTGACGGTGCTATCCATCGAGCACGTTAAAGAACCAGGTGGAGCTCTCAGCAGTTTCGTTCTGTATCCTTGCACTATCCCCCGTAACAACTAACCGTCTTCTGGGGGGCGTTGCTCATATGGGCATGTGCTACGGTAGCAACGATAAATAAACGGAAATACAAATGAGTGCAGTCTAATCTTAACCTACACATCCTGCTTGTCTCCTTCAACTCCGAGTAATTTATAAGAGTAATTTTCAAAATTAATATTTTCAACCTTAACTAGTGCTTCCAGTGCTTTCATGCCTTTGATTTTCATGCAAATTCAGATAAGGATTTTATACGGCATGACAAGGTTTAACCCTTGTCATGCTGTATAAATCACCTTACTGAATTGCTGTCAAATCAAAGGGCTGAAAGCACTGATAGAACTTGTTGTTCAAAAAATCAACATTTCTTTTAGAAATCAACTTCATAAACAACTATTGGAGGAAAAGTACAAGCAGGAGGTTTAGACTAAGATCAGACTGCACATAAGTGCAGTCTGATTTTAGTCTACACCTCCTGCCAAAACCGGAATATTCCGGGTTCAGCATGACAAGGGTTAATATATTTGACCCGTAGTTCTCTCCGCTAGGAACGTCACCCATGCAAAATAAAAAAAACTTGAAGCTGTTGTTGTTGTTGTTGTTCTCCTTCTTCTTCTCGATTATTTTATGTTGCATGATTTGAGAAAAGAAAAATATTCTTAAACTTGCACGTTCCCGTGATATCGCAAAATGTGACTTTCGCTGTTGAAGGGGAGTTGACTAAGAATTTTCTTGAAGATTTCTTGAAGAGAATTCTTTAACCCATGTCCACACAACACCGCTTATTGACCCCCTTCCCAAAGCAAAAAAGCTTTAGAAAACACTGTAGGAAATCAAGAAATTGTTTGTTTCAAGCAATTTCTTCATTTTTCACGATATTATCTATCCGAAAAGACAAAGATTTATAAAAAAAAATTATCAAATGAAAATCTGCGAATTTGGCCCAGTATAAAACTTTGTAGTTTGGTAATAGATTAAACAATATACATAAAGCATGTGTAATAAAAGAAAATAACAAGCATCATTCATTATCGATATTAGTTTATTTCTGATTCAAATATTATGCGATCCTGTACAGGGGATATGATTTTACTTGATTTTTCTCGGTGAGTCTAAATGTATGATTGAGAAACTTTTTTTTTTCTTTTTTTTCTTTTTTTTTCAAATTCAGGCTTTCGAAATGCATTTGACGGATCGATGCCTCCAACAGGAAGTTCGATTAAGATATTTAAGGGCGCTGTTTTGCAAAGGTTATGGTTAGCAAGAAATAACAACCAACAAAATATAAATTTTGGTTGGCGACCTTAAAGTCGTAACTGTACCTTGAATAAACTGCAGTTACAAATTTAAAGTCGCCAAACCAACCAAAATGTCGACTATTGTTGGAGTTCAAAGTTCAGTTCCGGTATTAATGTACAATTCGATTCCTCCATCGATTTTTAGCTAGCAAAGAAGTTGCAGACGACAATTACAAATTGCAGAAAATTCTAAAATATTTATCGATTTGGTTGAAAACAATGTGAAAAATGAAGAAATTGCTTGTAACAAGCAATTTCTTCATTTTCCACATTGTTTTCCACAACTATTTTCTTGAAGGGTGTAAAAAGAGAGGGATTGTGTTGGAATGGATTAACTCCTTGGTTACTTTAACCTTGTTTCTTTTTATCATGATAACCTTTGACAAAGAAGATAACTGAACAAAACAATGCTTTGCTAGCTTACAGCACTTTAAGTACTATGATTATTGAGAGCCACCAACCACTAAATTGACCAAACAAATAACCAGTTGACCAATGAAATCAAGACAAGAATTGAGTTTTGATCTCCAACATTGGCCGCCATTTTTGTTAACATTTATTGTTAGTTTGGCGACTGAAATTTCGTAACTATAGCTTTTTCAAGCGGTAGTTACTTCGTTTACGCCGCAAACCAACTATTCTTCCTTTTTGTTACATGATGTGTTATATTTGATCAAATGTACCTCGCATTTGTCAAAAGCGAGTTTAAGGAGGAAAGCGCTGGTTTACTATTTTGTCATCTTCAAAGCAATATAGACTTTAACCCTTTCCTCTTCAATCCCTGGTTTTTTCGTCCCTATGATTTTATAATTGAAAAAAGATTGAAAAAAAATAAATTGCTTGTAATAAGCTATTTCATTTTTTTTTTTTTTTTTTTTTTTTTTTAATTCTCTTCTTTACTGAATGGTTACTTCTCCGATTAAATTCAATTGAAATTTTCGTCAGGAAAAATCTTTAAATTTGAACAGGTTTAATTTTTTTCAAAACAGGAAAGGGTTAAACTATCAAATCTTGAGCAAGGTACAGTTATTAGAAGAACTGCCTCTAGAAGATAATGGACAGAAAACGAGGCGGTATCATCAAGAATTAACCCATTACCATAAGACAAAATTTTAGACTGATCAAAATTCAAAGAAGCGGCACACGACATTTTAGAGTTTATGAAATGTTAGATTCTTTTTTCAACTTTCTGGGTAAAATACATTGTGGAAAATGAGAAAATTGCTTGTATAAAGCAACTTCTACATTTTCTACAATGGTTTTTTCCCAGTTGTTTTACTAAAAGGAAGTTCTAAAGTGCCATTGTTTAGGAAAAGGTTAAGCTTTCTAAAAGGAAAATCACTATTTGAAACAAACGACAGCAATCAGAAAGCCAGCATTGCGTTCAGGATTTCAAAACGATCGCTTATATTTGATCAGTTGTACGCCTCTTAAAAAAAAGACAGTGTTCTTTTGTCAATAGCGGATTTTAAGAGGAAAGCGGCAGTTTACTATTTGTCATCCCCAAAGTTAGACTGGTGCCACTGTCGACTGTAATAGAGCCTTTGTTAAAATCGACAGCGGTTCCTGTCTACCCCAAAGTAAGGTTGGCATCAAATAGTTTAATCTTGGAGCAGACACAGTTGTCAGAGTACTACTGATTCGCTAACTGTCTCTAGAGGACGGTGGAAATAAAATGAGGCGATGCCATCAATAATTAACCCTTTCCCGTCCAATCCCTGAATTTTACGTCCCTGTGATTTTATAACTGAGAAAACATTGTAGAAAAAGAAGAAATTGCTTGTAACAAGCAATTTCTTCTTTTTCATCAATACTTTCTACCATACGAGATGGTTCTTTTTCAAAGTAAATCAACTTTAAATTTTCGTCTGCAAAATTTTTGAACATGGACAGGTCTAAAATTTTTCATAACAGGAAAGGGGTAAGACAGATCAATAGCGATTTAACATCCATATTTTTTCAAAAGGGGACATCGGTGTCTAAATATGGACTCTAGTAAAGGATCGAGTTACATCAAAAGAAAAAAAAGAAGAATTGAGGAAAAACAATCAAGAGAAAATATATAAAAGCCAGTAATAATAGATCTTCAGTGACTGAAAAGAGAAAAAAAAATAATAAACTGTAACTCTGTACATTGAACTTCCACGATATTATATATGTATAATGGCGAATGGCGTTTCGTCGTTGGGCGACCAAAATGCCGTAAATACAGCTTGAATAAAGCTGTTTTTACGACATTTTGCTAGCCCAACGACAATATCCGTTTTATTTCATTTAAAGGTTCAACATTAAGACAGTCGCAGAGGCCTTTTAAGAAAGTCATTAAAAGAAATTCAGCACAAAAGACTTAAACATTAGATTTGGGGCATCGTGTTTTTTTATAATTGTTAATTTTTATATATGCATATAATATACGAAGATCCAGCCACAGTCTTTGGGAAGTTAATCAAATGACGAATAAAAATTGAAAGACGTGGAAATTTCATCGAATACGAATTGCATTATCTAACAGTACGTCAGAACATTCAAATGCTTCCATATTCAATGCGAAAACAAGTAAAAAGGAAATGTGCCAAGGTGGACCGTAATAATATATGAGTCTGCGGGTTATAGTAAAATAATTAACGGATCGCTTACTGTGCCCACTGAACTCCGACAGGAAGTTCCTTTCGATATTAATTAACCCTTGTCATGCTGAACCCGGAATATTCCGGTTTTGGCAGGAGGTGTAGACCAAGATCAGCCTGCACGTAAGTGCAGTCTGATCTTGGTGTACACCTCCTGCTTATTCTTTTTCTGCCAGAGTTGTTTATGAAACCGGTTTCTAAAAGAAATATTGATTTTGACCAACAAGTTCTATCAGTGATTTCAGCCCTTTGATTTTACAGCAATTCAGTAAGGTAGTTTATACAGCATGACAAGGGTTAAATCGAATTTAATTTGCAAACTTTATGGCCAGTAGCATGTAGCAAAAAAGTAAAATGGTTGGTAGATGTCCTAAACTGCAGCTAGAATAAGCTGTAGTTGTGACGTTTAGGTCGCCAAACCAACAAGCACGCTTCACATATAATTATGTTAGCAAATGTTCGGAATTCAATTGATTGTTCGGTTTATTATGACAGACGCGATCCGCCCATTACAAAACAGTGCGAAGGACAGACACTGGGCATATTCGACAATAGGTTAAAGAAAATGAGTCTATAGGGGGCATAGTGAAAACTCTGATCAGACTGTGCGGATGCATAGGCTGATCCGAGTCTTTACTTTGCGACCTTGACCTTGTGACATTATTGGAAAAGTCTAAGACAGGCGGTATCTCACCTCCATTACTGACGTTGAGCGTTTGTGGGGTCTCGACGTTACTTCTTGGTTCCGCTACACCTGTAAAAGAAAAGAAATCTTGATAAAAAAATAAACTTTGTCTGGTTTCGTACATATAAAGTACATTATCGTTATGTCGAATTTGAATTTGGACAGTCTGAGAATTTTTAAGATATCAGTGATTCGACTTTTTAATTCGAAGTCAATCGTGCTAACACGGTTGGATACTAATGTAGGAGTTACAATGGCAAGGTAGTAGACAGAGTAGGAAATTGATCTTACTGAGCAGTGTCTCCAAATTGCCCTACTATGTTTCATACTATTTCTCTCATTTGCCCTACTGTGTCTCAATCTAAGCTTTGTATTTCATTTGTCCTACTATCTTTCATACTGGACTATTTCTCTCATTTGCCCCGCATTGCTTCATTCTGAGCTATATCTCTCATTTTCCCTACAATGTTTCATTCTGTGCAATTTCTCTAATTTGTCCCGCTATGTTTCATTCTGAGCTATTTCTCTCATTTGCCCTACTATGTCTCATTCTAAGCGATTTTTCTCTTTTGCCTTACTATATTTCATTTTGAGCTAATTTACTCATTTGACCTACACAATCTCATTCTGTGCTTATTCTCTCATTCGCCCCACTATGTTTCATTCTGATCTTTTTCTTTCATTTGCCCCACTATGTCTCATTCTAAGCAATTTCTCTTATTTACCCTACTATGTCTCATTCTAAGCTATTTCTCTCATTTTCTCTACTATGTTTCATTCTAAGAAATTTCTAGCGTTTGTCCTACTATGTTTCCTTCTGAACTATTTCTCTCATTTGACCTACTATGTTTCATTCTGAGCGTTTTCTTTCATTTTGCCCAGTATGTCTCATTCTGATCAATTTCTCTCATTAGCTCCACTCCGTTTCATTCTTAGCTATTTCTCTCATTTGTCCGACAATGTTTTATCCTGAGCAATTTCTCGCATTTATTCGACAATGTTTCATACTGAGCAATTTCTCCAATATGTCGGACAATGTTTCTTCCTGAGCAATTTCTCGCATTTGTCGGATAATGTTTCATTCTGAGCTATTTCTCGAATTCGTTCCTTTAAGTTTCATACTGAGCAATTTCTCCAATATGTCGGACAATGTTTTATTCTGAGCTATTTCTCGAATTCGTTCCTTTAAGTTTCATACTGAGCAATTTCTCCAATATGTCGGACAATGTTTCTTCCTGAGCAATTTCTCGCATTTGTCGGACAATGTTTTATTCTGAGCAATATCTCGAATTCGTTCCTTTAAGTTTCATACTGAGCAATTTCTCGCATTTGTCGGACAATGTTTCATACTGAGCAATTTCTCGCATTTGTCGGACAATGTTTCATACTGAGCAATTTCTTGCATTTGTCGGACAATGTTTCATACTGAGCAATTTCTCGCATTTGTCGGACAATGTTTCATACTGAGCAATTTCTCGCATTTGTTCCTCTCTGTTTCATACTGAGCTATTTCTCTCATATGCTCTTCTATGCTTTTTTAAGCAATGTCTCCCATTTGTTCTTCTATGTTTCTCTCTGAGCAATTCACTCATTTGTCCTTCAATATTTCATACTGAACAATATCTATTATTTGTCTTATTTATAGTTTCATTATTTCATTCATTTGCCCTACTGCATGTTTCGTTTGGACTAATTCTCCTAACTATCCACTGTCTAGGGCACAACAATTGCTTATGCCTGTCCTTCCATATTTTCTTACCGAGCAACTTCTCCTGTTTTAACTTTTTTGCATGCTCAGCATTTTTTCCCCATTTGTCTTATTATGTTTCAAACTGAAGGATTTCTCTTATTTGTACTACTTTGTTTATTACTGAACAATTTCTCCAAATTGTCCTTTTATGTTTTAAACTGATTTATTTTTCTCATTTGTCTACAAAGTTTCGTAGTAATTAATTTCTACTGGTAAGCTTTTTCTCCTACCATATATTCAACTGAGCAATTTCTCCAGTTTGCACTTTTATGCTTACAAATATTGTCTACTTCACGTTGCATGCTGAGCAATTTCTACAATGTGTTTTTGTGTTTTCAAACTGAAAAACTTTGTTCATGTATTCTTCTATGTTTTTCCAATATAGCGATTACATAGATTTGTTCTATTTTGTTACATACTGAGTACTTTCTAAGACTTGTCCTACAATATTTTGCATTCACAAATTTATCACATTTTTCTTACTACAATCAATCATTCTGGGTGATTTTTCCAATTTGCCCTACTTTCTATATACTGGGCTATTTGTCCCGCAATATTTTATACAGAGCAATTTCTACAATTCTTCAGTGTAAATTGTTGTTGTTGTTGTTTTTAACTTCCTTTGTAAATGGTCCTGATCATACAATAGTAGACTAACGTCATTTTGTCGGTTTGCGAGTAAAATGTCGTAATTACAGCTTTATTAAAGTGACTATTCTCTGATATTCATTTGGTGAACTTATTGCTTTGCCCACCAATTCGAGCTCTAGGTCGGTCAAGTTAGAAAGTAAATATGTCCAGGGACATAAGAACAGACAACAATTCGTTGTTTTCTGGTGTTTTGTTTTTTGTTTTTAATATTTCGGGGTATCTTCGCAAGCCAAGGGTTCTAACTCCACCTTGTTCCTTACTCGTAAGGAACAAGGTGGAGTTAGAACCCTTGGCTAGCGAAGATGATTTCTGGGCTACCAAATAATGATGGTCACAGCTGTGACATTCTACAGTTAGGAAATTATGGTAATCCATTGATGTTGTTGTTGTTTTTAGTGATGGTCGGGTGGTGGTGGCTTATGACTTTTAAAACATTTTCTTAAAGGTAGCATCTTCATATATGTTCTAAGGATAGATTTTACATATCATACAAAAAATACTTCAGAACGAATCTAACAGTATCACGAAGACCGTATTCTGTGCTGCTTCTCTATAAAATGATATGTACTGACGAGGGTCATGAAACAACCAACAGGTGTGGATACGAAAAGATAGAAGGAAAGAGTTTTTTAGAGAATGACAAACAGACAAAGAAAGAACAGTAACAGTTAAAGGTTCGTTTACAGAGAGAGAAAGAGAGAGTAAAAGACATATAGAAAGAAAGAAATTGTCGGAAACATGTAGAATGAGACAAAGTAAGCCAAAGAGGAAGGGATGAAAAAAATTGATAAACATGCAGACTGGCAGATAAAGAAAGACAAAAGATAGATGATATTACCTCCTTCAACAGTACCTGTCAATAGAAATTGAAAAGTAACGGTTTAATAGAATCATGCAATGACAACTTTAGCTCTTGTAAAAAACGACTTCAACAAAATAATTGACGAATCACGGCTGCCAATCAAATAATCAATCGACCAACCAAATCATTTAATTCGACCGAAAGTTGATTTTGAACTGATATATTGCGAGCATTAATGTTGAGCATTTTTTTCTTTAGTTTGACGACTTAAACGTCGTAACCAAAGCTTATTCGCAAAACAAAAAAAGCTCAACATAAGTGTTGCAGTTAAACTTCCCTTTCGATCTGATTGGGTGAGTTTCAACTAGGAGATAACTGATCACACCACTGAACTCTGACAAGGAGTTCCATCGTTGAGTCGACCGATGTTAGTTTGCAAGATATTTATTTAAGAGATTAAGAGATTTTTTTTGTTGTTGTTGTTTTCATGGAGGTATGAACCGAAAAACCTAATCACACTGTATGAATACGCGAAGCGGATTCATACATTGTGTGATTAGGTTTTTCGGTTCATACCTCCATGAAAACAAAAAAATATTCTCTTCATGTCTTATAATTTAATAGCATCAAGCGAAAAAAGCAAATATTTTACAAATTTTGATACCTTTTTGTATTGGACTATTTTGTGCGGAAGCATACAAAATCGTTGAGTGCTCAAAAATTTTGTTCATGGAGTTATGATTTTTTTTTTCGGCCAATCAGAACGCCTGTTTTTGCTAGACGAAACAGAACATCAAGTTATTCAGAGACATAAAACAAGAGTTTGATTGGCCAATCGCTGGCCCCGCCCCTGACTCCGTAGGCCCCGCCCATTTATTCCAACGGGAAGTTTCACTTCGATTTTAAACCGCGTCTTTTTGCAAATTTATAGCCATTGTAACATGTAACAAAAAAGTAAAAAGGTTTGTTGGCGACCTAAACGTCGTAATTACAGCTTGAATAAGCTTCAATTACGACGTTAAAGTCGTCAACCCAACAAAAAAAGGTTTAATAAATGGCGGCCACTGTTGGAGTTCAATATTCAATTCTGGTCTACATGAATGATTTCATTGGTCGACTGGTTATTTGAGTGACAGCCGCGATTGGCCAATTGCTGGTAGGCGTCCTAAATATTGTAACTACACCATAAATAAGATTTGGTTAATGAACGAATTTCATATTTCACTTGCGATGCAAATAAATAATTATATGTTTATTCAGAGAAGGTAACATGTTAAGACAAATATAAATATATCTTATTTCAATATGGCCTTCATATCAAAATCATTAACAATCTAAAAAAATGATTTCATTAGAAAAATAAAACTGTTTAACAACTTGTTCTTGAAAGTTTTGAGTTTAAAGTCACATCTTATTTCAAGTGGAATTTCATTTCACACACTATGTAAAAACTGAAACTGTTCGTAAAAAAAATTTGCAACAAAAGGGTCATTTTTGTTTTGGACCTTAATGTATAGTTTTCATTTCTGTAAACATGGGTAATATTAGACATGTATATTATTTGATTAGTTAACTTCTTTTTCTTTTTTTCAGCGGCAATCCATCAATTTAAAGTAGAAAACAGGGGCATTGTAGATCATATAGAGAAAATGCTTGTAACAAACAAATATTTCATTTTCGACAGGTGTTTTTGTTTTGTTTTGTTTTTTCTTCCTCTTTTTCTTTCCTTGAGACATAAAAAATCAAGATAGTGTAGGAATGAGTTGAATGCACCTCGCTTAACTTTCTTAACCCTTGTCATGCTGTATAAATTACCTTACTGAACTGCTGTCAAATCAAAGGGCTGAAAGCACTGATAGAACTTGTTGTTCAAAAATCAATATTTCTTTAAGAAATCAACTTCATAAACAACTCTAATAGGAAAAGTACAAGCAGGAGGTGTAGACTAAGATCAGCCTGCACGTAAGTGCAGTCTGATCCTAGTCTACACCTCCTGCAAAAACCGGAATATTCCGGGTTCAGCATGACAAGGGTTAATGCCAATCGCTTGCCCCGCCCACTTACTTCGTAGGCCATGTTTATCGACTCCGACTGGAATACCCGCTTCGATTTTTTCCGGCGTTATTTTTCAAAAATTATGGCCGGTAGCATGCAACCAAAAAAAGTAAAATTAGATGGTTGGCGACCTAAACAGCGTAACTACAGCTTGAATAAGCTGTAGTTACGACGTTTAGGTCGCCATACCAACATGAAGTCCAACAAAAACGTTGGCCAATGTTGGAGCTCAAAAGTCATTTCTGATATAAATGAATGATTTCATTGGTCGATAGGTAATTTGATTGACAGACGCGATTGGTCCATTGTTGACCCATAAGAAACTCAACTCTGAACAACCGTTCTGTGACCTCAAAGCTGTTGTCCAATGCACCCCTATCGCAATGGGTTATCGACGAGTATTGGTTAAACCATTTTGGTTGAACCGTTGATAAAATCGCAGGGTTAATAGCAAACGTCAGAGCATCGCCCGGAATTGATATTTTGGTTTGTGTGTATGTAAGGGGGGGGGGGTTTGATCGGCGAAGCTTCGCAAAACTTCATCCTCGACTGTCGAGTCAAAATCTCCCCACCATTCGGCGACGTTTTCCCGGTTATGTAAAAGTTGAAATCTTGTTTCTAGGCGTATCGTTAGGTAATCGGCGACAAGTATCGACAGTGCGATTTAATTTATCCGTTATCCTAAATGACGTTACTTAATTAATGACGCTGGATTACTCTGATGTTTTGATGACGTCTGAACTGACCAATCGCTGGCCCCGACCACTGACTCCCTAGGCCCCGCCCATTAACCCCGACAGGAAGTTCCAGTGCGATTTTTAACGGCGTTATTTTGCAATATTTATAACCAGAAGCATGTAACAAAAAAGTAAAAATTTTGTTGGTGACCTAAACTTCGTACTTACAACTTGAATAAGCTGTTGTTACGACGTTAAAGTCGCCAAACCAACAAAAAAAAGTTTACGAAATGGCGGCAAATATGGGAGTTGAAAGCACAGGTCCGGGTTGAATAGATTATTTTATCCTTGATTTGATCCTTGATTGACAGCCGCGATTGGTCAATTTCCTGATTATTTTTACGTCGCTCAAGAAATAAACTTTGAAAAAGTATCCACAATCCTTTCTTCCCGAAAATTCAGACTAGAGACTGGTCTAAAATTAGTCGTCTGGTATTGGAAGTGTCAGAGTTTTATATATAGACGTGTTTTGTTTTATTTGAAAAGGTGAAAAATCAATTTATGTAATTTAGTCAGTGTTTCCTATTACATGTACATTATAAAGGCTTATTTTTAAAGTCTCGGGTATACTTAGATAATTTTACACTTTTAGATAATTATACACTGTAAAAGTGTGAGAAGGTCTTTCGGTTCATACCTCCATAAACAAAAAATATTCTCTTTATTTCTTACAATTAAATAGCATCGAGCGAAAAGAGCAAAAGCTTTACAAATTCTGATACGTTTTTATATGGAACTATTTTGTTCGGAAGCATACCAAATAGCTGGGTACTCAAAATTTTGTTCGTGAAGAATCAGAACGCCCGTTTTTGATAGAAGAAACTTAAGTTTAAATTATAAACAAATAACCGTAGTGGCCAACCTATAATTTATTTGAGTTGCTTGTCCTGATAAGTTTTTAGTTCAATATTATGAACATTCTGTATCAAGACTTCGGCCCATAAACTTGAATTAATTTGTATTGTATCCTTACTATAAACCCTGGTACCTCTTAAATCTCTCATGTTTTTCAAAATTTTAGTCCTGTTTTCAAAATTTTAGAAGCAATTCCTTCTTTTTCTACAATATTTTCTAAATTGTTTGTTACATGCAATTTCTTCATTTTCTACAATATTTTCTAAATTGTTACATGCAATTTCTTCTTTTTCTACAATGTTTTCAAAATTGCTTGTTACATGCAATTTCTTCATTTTTTACAATGTTTTCATTTTTTTTTTTTTTTTTTTTTTTTTTTTTTTTTTTTGTTACGAGCAATTTCTTCTTTTTCTTCAATGTTTTCTCAGTTATAAAATCACTTTTACCTAAAATTTAAGGATTCAACAAGAAAAGGTTAATTCAGAAGGTTGATAACGTTGACTTTTAATTGAAAGAGGCGAGCCGATCAAATTAATCACCAGTTGGTACCACACAAGAAAATTTTAGCCTAGTCCAAATTGAAAGAAGTTGCAGACAAAAATTTCAAGTTGCTAAAATTTTGAAAATCTTTGTGTTTTGTGACACAAAACACTTTGAAAATGAAAAAAATTGCTTGTTACATGCAATTCCTTCATTTTCCACAAAGTTTTCCAAAGTCTTTTTCTTTAAGGTCGCCAAAATGCGTCATTGTGCAGGAATGGGTTAAGTTAAACCCCCCTCCCCATATTTTTTGTAATCTTTCTTTTCAATTTTTCGACATAACCAAGCCCATAAATGGGGTGACAATTAAGTGTCACCTTCCGCAAAAGTCTTGCCATTTTTGACGTTGTTGCCGTTGACGTCATGTGACGTTGATGTCATTATTATCTGTTATTGTTTAAAATGGTGTCCCTTGAAACAGGTTTCTTATACCGAAACTAGTCTGGAAATTGAAATTCAAACAATTTATCTTTAAGTTTGATCTCTATGTTTCTCTGTTATACTATTTATTGGGAAGTTATGTCGTCTACGCATAAACGTATCTGTTCAGAATATGCCTGATACAGATTTCGTTATGTTTTGTTTCCTATCGAACACGATTTTGTCAGCGTGTATTGCATTTTTCCTATTTAGTAAATAGGTAGGTTTACAATAAACTCCAGTATTTACTCAAGTAACTCGTACAAGCGTATTCAACGGGTAAAATTTGAAAAGTCCATCGGGAATAACGCAATTAGACAAATTTAGCAAAAACGTCATACTGTATAAACTTTGCGAAGAGGTTTACTCTTGCCTTGCTGAACCCAAAACATTCCTGTTTTTGTAGGGGGTATAGACTAAGATCAGACTGCACATACGTGCAGTCTGATATTAGTCTAAACCGCCCGTGTATCCTTATTAAGCCAGAGTTGTTTATAGAATTATATTTGGATAGAAATATTTATCCACAACTAGTGCTTACGGTGATGTCATTTCTTTGATTTAAAGGATTTTATTCACATGACAAGGGTTAAAACAAATAATTTAATGACAACGATTTATAACGAAAAAAAACGTAATAAAAATACTTACGAAACGCAACCAATAGCACAGTCAATGCAATAGCCAATGCAAGCTTTCCGCCGTTCATCTGAGAAAAAAAATAGCATACCCTCAATCCATTGCCAGAAGGCAGAGAACTGTCGGATTATTTTAACCCATTCCCACACAATAACGCTTTTGTGACCTCCCCGAATTTTTTTTTTTTTTTTTTTTTTTTTTTTTTTTTTAAATATTATGGATTATGGAGCAATTTTTTCTTTATCCACAATGTTTTATTTTTGAAAAAGCCAAAGAGTTTTTAAATTTCACAAAATGAAAATGTCGTGAGCAACCTCTTTGAATTTGGACCAGTCTAAAAAAATTGTTATCTGGTAATGGGTAGAAACATATACACTTTCCTCGTCTATAATTTGATCGCTTTTGTAAGACAATAGATGAATAATAAAAAGAGAAATTAAATAAAATGAAAACAAAGTGCCATGGAAATGTACAAAAAAGTGTACAGTACCTCCTACCCAAAAAAAGAACAGAAACTGTAAGTATACCATATATGGATTGATCAAGGAATCGACCAATCGCTGGCCCCGCCTATTAACTACTTTGGCTCCGCCTATTGACTTCACCAGGAAGTTCCACTTCGATATTTAACGGCATTATTTCGCAAAATTTATGGCTAATAACACGTAACAAAACAGTAGAATGGTGGTTTGGCGACCTAAACCTAAAGCTGTAGTTACGACGTTTCAGTCGCCAAATAACAAAAAAGGATACAAAGATGGCACCCAATATCGGAGTTCACACTTCACTTCTAGTCTAAAAGAGTAATTTGATTGGTCAATTGATTCCTTGATTGACAGCCGCGATTGGTCAATTATGCTAGTGTGTGAAATAAAACGGGTTGCGGGAATATCTGACCGTCCAAGCGATAGGGGCCACATGGTAATTGAGAAAAGTATCGACCCGGATCAGACTGCGCAGGGTAACCGGGGCCGAGGCACATCGTATCTAACAGATTCTCTGCATCTGAAATGCCCATGCTACCATCTATTTTCGAAATTCGCCCCCTGAATATATTCTTTTTTAACCTGTTTCATGCAGTTCCCATAAGGTCCCTATTCGTACACATATTTCGATCACCTTTACAATCACATACGATTAGAAATTATTTACTTGTGTTCGATCCTACATTTGAAAAAAAATGAGTTGATTAAAAAGGTGTACTTGGGCAAGTATAAACATTCATCATCATAAGCAATAAAGAAAAAAAAGAAAGAAAGAAAGATAGAAATATAGAAAGAAAGAAGGAAAGATAGAAAGAAAGTAAGAAAGAAAGAAAGAGAGAGAATGATAGAATGATAGATAGATAGATAGATAGATAGATAGATAGATAGATAGATAGATAGATAGATAGATAGATAGATAGATAGATAGATAGATGGATAGATGGATAGATAGATAGATAGATAGAAAGATAGATAGATAGATAGATAGATAGATAGATAGATAGATAGATAGATAGATAGATAGATAGATAGATAGATAGATAGATAGATAGATAGATAGATAGATAGATAGATAGATAGATAGATAGATAGATAGATAGATAGATAGATAGATAGATAGATAGATAGATAGATAGATAGATAGATAGATAGATAGATAGATAGATAGATAGATAGATAGATAGATAGATAGATAGAAATCAAATATGTGCATATATAGAAAGTAGTTTGTATACCTCCGTGGTGGGTAATATAATATCCAACTTAGATTTTCTTCTTGTTTCTATCCATCTTTATAACTAAAATATATGCCAGAGGGTAATGGCTCTACCCTGTAATTATAAACTTCTTCCTGTGAACGTTACCTCTTGCAACGTAACTAATTGCAATAGTGTCAGTCAAAAACGACCCAGTGTCGTGGTATCGTTTAATTAACGTTCTTACCGTAACATTAGCTCATATGACCGGCTCGCATACAAGACGGTCTGTACTTACGGGGATAGTGCAATGATACGGGATGAAACCGATATTTCCTCCCTGTTCTTTAACGTGTTCAATGTATAGCGCCGTCACACGAGGCCTCGGTTACTAGTCTCTCACGAAAGACAATTGACGTGTGACGGCTTTAAACCAAAGAATCAATCGACCAATCAAATCAATCATTCGAATATTGGCCGATATTTGTGTGAAACATTTTTGTTGCTTTGGCGACTTAACAAACGTCGTAACTACAGCTCATTCAAGCTTTATCACGACGTCTAGGTCGTCTAGCAACCATTTTTTTCTTTTTCTGTTTTGCAAAATAACGACGTTTGATATTGAAATGGAACTTCCTGTCGTAGCTTAGTGGGCGTGGTCAGAGATACGTAAGTTAGTTTGTTAGTCTAGTGACGTCAGGGGCTCAATCCCTCGATCTAGTGGTTCGAAATTGAGTACTCTACCAACTGAACTAAAAGGGCCTGCAAAACTAATAAGTACATGATCAGAGACAATAAACAACATTAAATAGGTCAGGATACGTCGAATTATAGTAAAACTTGTAAAAAGCGACCACTCTAGGGACGGTCAGAAAGTGGTCACTGAATAGAATGAAGGCTTAACCCTTGTCATGCTGAACCCGGAATATTCCGGTTTTGGCAGGAGGTGTAGACCAAGATCAGCCTGCACATAAGTGCAGTCTGATCTTGGTCTACACCGTCTGCTTGTTTCTTGGGGTTTGGGGGGGGGTTGTTGTTGGGGGGAGGGGGGTATTTTTGTTGTTGTTGTTGTTTGTTTGTTTGTTGTTGTTGTAGTTGTGGGGTTTTTTTTTTGGGGGGGGGGGTTCGCTGTCAGAGTTGATTATGATATTGATTTCTAAAAGAAATACTTATTTTTTAACAACAAGTTCTATCAGTGCTTTCAGCCCTTTGATTAATAGCATTTCAGTAAGGTAATTTATACAGCATGACAAGGGTTTATACATTTTTATGACGTGATTACAATGGATTGATTTGCTTTTGCGCATACATAGATAAGATATTACATAATTCTCACTAAATCCTATTTTCTTCGAACTCATTGAGACAATTGACCAATCGCGGATGTCAGTCGAATAACCAGTCGACCAACGAAATCATTCATGAGACCAGACATGAGTTTTGGTCTCCGACATTGGCCGCCATATTCGTTAACCTTTTTGTTTGTTTGGCGACTTAAACGTCGTAACTACAGCTTATATTCAAACTGCATTTGCGATGTTTAGGTCGCCAACCAACTATTCTACTTTTTGTTATATGCTACTGGCCATATTTTTTTTCAAAATAAGGCCGATTAAGATCGAAGCCGGACTCCTATCGGAGTCTATGGGCGGGGCTAACAAAGTAAGTGGGCGGGGCAAGCGATTGGTCAGTTCTATTGAGTTCAAATAACATACGGTTTAGTAACGATACACCTACAGCAATTTCTTCAACATCTCGTGATATTTTGCTTTTTGGTAAGGGGAATTTGATAATGTAAATAAAGGTGGTTGCTTAGTAGAAGCGGTCGCTTACATAAGATTGACTATACTGCCTCGTTATGAGAAATGACACTTTCATTTTTTTAATATGAATTTTCTTAGTTCGGTAATTAGTATTAAAATGTAAAAAATGATACAATTTACTCCATTTTCTTTTTACTCATTCAAAATTTTACGAACTTTTTTTCTCAATGCCCAGACATTTGATCAAAAGATCATTTCTTTATTCTATAGATGCAAAGTAAACATAAATATAAGTATCGATCTAGTCGGTCTGCGCGATTTGCGCAGGATGATATGCCTGAAGTTTTTAACGTTTTTACCAAGTTTGCTGGATCCAAAATTATCATTTTATCCTTTGTTTTGCTTCTTTCTGAGAAATACCTTAAAGTCCCAGTTAGACTTTGAAATTTGACATCATGATTATGTTTTATTCAGAGGTCAGATTTCATGTTTGAATTCGATTTTATCGACATTTTCAATCTATTAGTTTTGTTTTATTTTGTTTAATTGGCGAGTTTAATGAAATTGTTATTTCTACAAAGAAATTTGATATTCTTTCTCTTTTTTCTTTAATATATACCTACCGAATATATACATTCATTGTGCGCAGACGAACTCGGGCTCTAAAGAAAATAAATCTAATCATACAAGTACTGATGATAATATAGGATTAAATGACGTCGCTTTCACACAAAGAATAACGTTGTTATGATTTTAAGAAAGAGTTAATATTAGACGAACTTCGTTGGCTTCTTTTTATCTTTTATGGTAAAAATACGCTGGTATATAACAAATCGAATAGTATGATGTTTAAGTGATACATAACCTTGCATTGAGTTTTCAGTCGACCTTCTGTCTTGTCAAATATCTGAAATTTCCTAACCGGCTTGAATTCAATACAAGATTTTGGATAAACCGAAAAAATAGATAAATATATCGAATATATAGATATGGCGCGATTGGTATTAATTAGGCTGGTGGTAATAAGCCGCCATGACTCACATAATGACGTCATTTTAGCCATTTCTAAAAGCTCCGGCTCATTTATGCAGTTATTAAACCAGTGTTAATTGCACCAGGACAATGAAGGAGTGGTCATTGAATCGCGATTTGCTAAACGAGCTAACTGCTTTGGATGACTCGTTAATACATATGGGATTTAAGGAATTTGATATATTTATTTATAATATGACCTTAATTTCTGTAATAAATGATTAACCTTGAAAGGTAGGTATCAATGTCGGGTTTTTTTCATGTCACAGATTTTGATTATTCTTATTCCCTGTCATATACTATTTCAATATAATATTCTGAAAAGTAGTTTTGCGAAAATAAGAGGTCGTTTGTCAGAATTGCCTATTAGCCTATCTTTAGATTAAGACGAGGTAGTTGTAAAGAATATCGGGTAATTCGCGCGGTACGCATAACCGTTGGAATCCCGCATTCAGCTTGAATTTGCTCAAATCAACGTCATCGTTACGTCTTCAGGAGTTATGTTCGCTGGCCGGTCTTCAATTCTGTAAAGATCAGTCCAAAGCCGTAAGCCTTAAGCATCAATACGTATATAGACACTCGTCGTAGTTTTGCGCTGACCATTTGACATTATTTAGGACTTTAGTTGTTCCGCTTGTCAATTTGTTACCTTCCGTTCAATTTAGGTCATATGCAAATGAGGTTATGCGGTGTTGACAACCGATTTCCATGATATTAGAAAATAATCTGGAATTCCGCTGAAATTTTCCTATATAACAAAAAAAAAGCCACTTTAAGCCTGTCGGATTACCGCGAAGCAATTATCTGACTCAAATTTAAGTGTTAAGTCTCCGTTTGAGCGTACTTTTTGACAAACTGCATTTTTTTCTTATCAAGGTTTCAGAATTATCGATACTTCCCTTTAATAGAATTCATTCCGCAATACATATAACGCCGTTCAAGAATGACGCCATTACATGCATTTTGGCGTCATTTTGGCGGTACTGAAAAAGCGTTACCATAGGCTTCGAATTAAGTTACAAAGATTTTACACTAGTATAATATCAACCGTGTAATATCAAAAATATTCAACGGGTTTAATTCTCTCCCGTACCGCAGGTCATATAAAAAAAAGGTTCATCTTATATCCTCGCCAAAGGTCACAGCACAAGTAGATTTCTGGAGTTTTATACGGTGGGAAACAATTCAGAAAAAACAACTTGTTAATTATTCTTCAATTAGAATTACATTTAGATCCGACCATGCATTTTTATCAAATTTCGGATTATGGTTCAAAATCAATATAATGGATGCCAGCGTATATGAAAAGTCGAGTCTTGTTACTAACAGGTCAAAACTTCAACCTATAACACCTATGTGCCCCTTGAGTTAAAATGCTCTACATATGTATCACTGGGAAAATGTTAACAACAAAACATTCTTTCGACATTAAAAGAGTTCAAATGACTGCAGCCAGATATGTCATGAGTAATTGAACAATCGATGGCCCCCGCCCACTTACTCCGTTAGTCTCGCCCATTGACACAGACAAGAAGTTCCGCTTCGACTTTAAAAAGGTTTTTTTTTTTTCAATGTTCATAGCTAGTAGTATGTAACACACAAGTGAATTTGTTGGTTGGTAAATAAGCTGTCGCCAAGCTAACAAAAATGTTTGAAAATATGGCGGTCAATGTCAGAGTTCAAAGTTCAATTACGGGTTGAATGAATGATTTGATTAGTCGACTGATTCCTTATTTGACAACCAGGTGGTCATTTATACTTACACACAGCGTTATTAAAACGAGTAAAACCCCTACGTTGTATGATTCCCTTTTAATTTTCTATATAATAAGAGCTGGAACCGTTATTGTAGATACCAGTCACCTTATATCCACTAGGAATTCAATTACCTGACATCTCCAAGATATAAACAATGCACATGGAAAATTAAATCTCTCCGTCAACCTATTTTCATACAACAGTGTGACAATGGCAGATCTATTAGACTACATACTAGAAAATAAGCCAAATATGCTCGAGATTACTGATCTTTCAGACAACCATATGAATGCGATATAAATGCTCCTGCATAAATAGCTATTAGATCAGAAATATCCATACCTGAGAACGACATGAAATGTGTAGTATTGGCGGAATCTAAACAAACAGCAACAAGAGTACTTCGGGGAAATGGGAATGAATCTGAGTATAACGAAAAGCTAAAACTAATCTTTAAAACAAATTATACGGTCAGGCTGCCAAAATGTAAATGATCAATTTGACGAATGTAAAAAAGGTAAACTTGCACTCAGGAATTTGTACCTGGAGGGTTTTCCACGAGGAGATGTCAAGAAAGAAATATCAGGGGCGGATTGAAGACAAACAAGAGGAGAAAAAGCTGGAGATAGAAAAGGTTTGTAATGAAATATCCAAGTCAGTTCCTCTTTCTTCAAACTTATTAAGAGAAACAAAGGAACAAGAGTAATGTAGACGACATATCAACCTTTACCAGGTAGTATGGTTACCGGTAGTATGAGGATCTAGCTGTACCTAGTTCAGAAGAAACGTTTAACAGTAAATCTTCAGAGGTGCACAGACAGATGCAAACTCAAGCCAAAGCTCATTAAAATGCAAATCGAAAACAAAATATATCAAGCCCAAACACCAGCAAGGCTGTAGATGAATATGGGGTGACAGCGGAACATACTTGATACGGCACATCCGGCCTCGCGAAACCAATAACCAAAGTTTATAATGCTATTATGACAAGTTATCAAATGCCCGATTTGTTCAAAACTGGATACGGAAAGGGATACATATAAGAGGAATTTAGAAAATTACAAAGTAATAACTGTGGTATCTGTTATCAGAAAAGTCTTTGAAAAAGCGCTCCCCGTGCTCTTAGAAATCGAAAATAAAGATCAGTTGAATATACAGCTTCACTTTACCCAAATATAGAAATACTTTACTTAATCGATACTAGTGTCTTCGAAATAAAAATGAGTATAACTACTAGAATGTTAACAGGAGCATATATCCTACAAGGAAGATATGTTAGAAGAAAGGGGCCGAGAAAACTGCAAAATGCGCCATATTGAAAAAGAAAGTGTCATATTCTATACATTCTTTTACAGAAAGATCATTTTATGACAAATATACAAATACTCAATGTCATTGAATACCTGTGTAGGGGACTTTGTTACTACCGGAAAGGGAGTGGATTTCGTATAGAAAATGTAAACACTGGTCAGTTTAGTTCTATATACAGAAGGCACGAGTGATGATTTTAGTAAATGGTTTTAGTATGTACTGATAAGTTTACACAGAATTAAAAAACGAAAAACAAAAAAATAATAATGAATAAGTATAAATCAATAAAAAAAAATGCGAATTCAATATTTCAGTGTGTTCTAACCATTTGTCCTGTTGAAATAAAGGTGTTGTAAACAATTAAATAATAATAATAATAATAAACAATTAACAATTTGCAATAATTACGCAAAGTCTTTGTAATAAAACGCCTTAGAAGATAGCAGGTAGTTTAGACTAAGATCAGAGTTTGCGCTTTGCATGCTGATCTTAGTGTATACAGCCTATCCTAACTCATGTTAAGACCGTAACAACACACCCAGGCAGGTATCCGGTGTCACTGAGTGGGTTATAAATAGCAACTAATATTTGTAAGCTATATTACTTTAAGTACTATTGCTTTCATTGTACAATCTGTAGCTGTAAGATATATCCATAAAACTGTGATTACCAATAAATTTAAAGAAAAGGGCAATTAATGCCGATATTTCTAGATAAGTCTCCATTCCAATTGTGTCAAACTTTTCTTTTATCGTTATATATTTTAAATTCTTGGTTCCTTGAAAAAGCAATGTCTTCTTTTCTTTTTTTGGGGGGGGTATCATCTGAAAGATGGACGGAAATATTTAGAAAGAGGAAGGCATTAACATAGTTTTCATCCAGTCAGAATAGTTTGTTGTTGTTTTGGTTATCCTAAAGTTTACTTGAAATATCCCACTCACTCCGAGGACGGTCCATTTCGGTCTGTTTTGGTATATTTTGGTTTGTAAATTCAAATGTGGTATCCAGATAGGCCAGTCCCAAGCGCTTCGTTACCTTGATCGTCTCACGAGAAAGCTCGAGATTTTAAATTCAAGAAAATGAAAATAGGAAAAAACCTGAATTTCTATTGAAAATCTTAACGAGAGAAGAAACGATTATGGGTGTTCCAAAGTTCTACCGATGGATATCAGAACGATATCCCTGTCTGTCCGAAGTTGTCAAGGAGTTCCAGGTAACTGTACTAGCCTAGACTAAAACAAAACAAATTACCTTTTCCTAGGTTTCATAACATTGCAGTTATCAACTAACAGATGCTGAGGGGAACCGAACCAAACGCGTTCTGATACTTTTGTCATTTTAAATCCTATCTTTAGCAACCCCTCTGTAGACTGTTATTTTCAAATTGGCTGAAATAAAGTGAAAAGAAAAATTCCATGGTCTCCCTTAGAAGTGTCCGAGTCCATATGTTGTCTAGATGCTTTTCTTTCCAGTAGGGCATTTCGACAATATGAAATAATCTTGCTAAATAAGAGTTGAATCGTCATTATTATTTTGACTAAAAACACTTCATACCATAAAGGCTATCTTTTTGAGCTAATGCTGAGTACGCTTAAATTCCTTCATGACAATTCTTAACCCTTTCCTGTTCAATCCCTGGTTTTTACGACCCTGTGTTTATGTACTTGAGAGGGCATTGTGGAAAAAGAAGAAATTATTTGTATCTTTCTGTCTATATATACTGCCTAACTCTCCTTTCAGGCATGAATTACGGACGTTTTGTACCATTATCATTTCGTACCAGTCATTTCGTACCATGGTATTGGTCATTTCGTACCATGGTATTGGTTGTTTCGTACCATGCTGTGACCATCTCGTACAATGTTGTAGTCATTTCGTACCATACGTCAAATGTTTCGTACCATGTTTAGAAAAAAATCTTATATTATTTGAAAAGTAAAATAACGCTTTCAACATTTGTAAAATATTTTTATTTTCTATTTGCTTTATCTAATTTATCGATCAATAAACAAGTGAAAATCAATTAAGACAGTCCATTCAGGCAAACGGAGAGTTGATCATACAGTATTAGCGTATCAGTACATTACTTGTTTTTACTTGTTATTACTTGTTTTCTAACAGTTGGCTTGTGTTCATTAGAAGAAAACTAGTAGGAAATCAGAACTCTATTTCCGTCAATTTTGTATCATAGTTAACCGAATAATTTGACAAAGTAAACATTAGCCAATTGCCACACAACGATGTTTAAGACAGGTCCAAATATAAAGAAATTTGCAGACAACAATTTCATGAGGACAGAGTTTTTTAAAATATTTGTCTTTTGGAGAAGAAAACATTGTGATAACTATTGCTTGCCTCCAGCAATATTTTCCTAAATATTTTTCTTGAAGGGTGTAAAAAAAAGTGGGACAGTCAAATGAAAGGCAAATACCAATCTAATCATAATTAAGCAATCAACAATCGTTCACCTTCCACTATTAGATCTTAAATGATCTTACCTAACACATCGCAAACAATCTAATTATTAAATTCTCTGAACTTGATTGAATGGTTTATTTGTGGTATGAGATGGTACGAAATGACTAATTATTTGGTACAAACGCATGGTACGAAATAACCATTGAATGGTACGAAATAACCATAGAAATTATGGTACGAAATGGTTATGGTAAGAAATGACTGTATACCTCGGGTACTACTTGCTGTTGACAAGCAATTTCTTCAATTTCATAAATATTTTCAACCTTAGAATGACATTTTTTCAAATTAGGTCTATGTTGTATTATTGTTACCCATACCCTTCATTTGCATATCGTTAAAAGTAAGGCTCTTGCTCCCTTTAGTAAATAAATATACAAAAGATTGTCTTTACCGTTTTTCCTTCCTAATTACCGTTTTTCCTTCCTAAAAGGGAAAATATGGCATTAAGATTCATATTTAGTGGTTTAAAAGTATAAATCTACAGAAAGTTATATTTCAAAAATCTAAATAAGAATCTCTAGAATCTTTATGATAAGAATGCATCTCTGCAGGATAGTCTTTCAATGTAAGTATTAACCCATTCCTACACAGCAAAATTTTAGACAGGTCCAAATTCAAAAAAGTTGCTGATTTTAATTATAAGTTCAGAGAATTTATGGTCTACCCATCTATTTGGATAGAAAACAAGGTTGAAAATGAAGAAGTTTCTTTTGAAAAGTAATTTCTTCATTCTTAACCTTGATTTCTTCAAGGCTTTTCTTGAGCGACATTAAAAAGCAGGATTATGTGGGAATGGGTCAGTGATAACATCCTTTTTATCCCTCTGTCTTGCTGTCATCAATTGGTTATAGGCCTGTTATGGGTCTTGCACATCTCATTTTAATTGTAAATTCGACAGATTCCCGAGTTTGACAACTTGTATTTGGATATGAATGGAATCATCCATGTGTGTTCACATCCTGAAGATGACAACCCGCATTTTAGAATTACAGAAGAAAAAATCTTCTCGGACATCATGCATTATCTGGAAGTAAGTATCTGTCATACCTTATCTCTTTCTGATTAACCCATCCCAACACAATGAAATTTTAGACTGGTCCACATTGAATGAAGCTGCAGACGACAATTTCAAGTTGAAGGAATTTTTTTTTTTTTTTTTTTTTTTGTCATTTTGGATATAAAACATTTTGGATGCAAGCAATTTATTCATTTTCCACAATGTTTTCCAAAATTATTTTTTTAGTTGCGTAAAAAGGAGAGATTGTGTTGGAATAGATTAAATTTTAGGGTTATGACTCCAGATCATCACTTCGGCATCAAGCGCCGTGACCTAACTTTACTTTGAATCTTTACACAGGTTTTCGGGTTATTTATGAATAGGGTTAGGGTCAGGGACCTGTAGTATGGAGAAAAAAATTGTCAAATAAGCTTTTTTATAGGGGGAATCTATATTGGGTTATTGTCTTACATTCTATTTAGACAAGATTCAAATAGACATCCATGTAAGCAATATCATTAAAATCCAAGTTGCATAAACTAAGAAATATTTTGATTATGTTTTTAGTCTTGGGACCAAACAACTATTAGCACTTATCATTAAGAGGTCTGTTCATAATTATCAAAACCTCTGTTGACAGAAAAAAATCATTAACCCTTTCCTGTACAAACCCGGGTTTTTACATCGCTGTAATATTATATTTGAAAATATATTGTGGAAAAAGGAGAAATTGCTTGTAACAAGCAATTTCTCCTTTTCCTAAAATATTTTGTACCACATAGGATGGTTTTATTTCAAATTGCATCCAATTTTCATTGTCTACTATCTCTTTCAACTTGGACCAATCTAAAATTTTAAAAAATTGGAAGAGTTAAACCAAAATTCAAACAGTAGTCTACAGTACAGTAAGATGTCTAATGTAAATGATAACACTATCATTTAGTCTTGCCACTAGACCATTGACTCAACAAATGATATTATCTGAGTTTTCAATCTGTAGTCTAATCATTAAAGGCAAGTCTCTATCCTTCTTTGGTTTAAACAAGTTAAAACTCTGCCAAAGTCTTCATCTGAAAAGCCCCCGTCATAGCTCAGTCGGTAGCGCGTCAGACTCCTAATCTTCAATCAGGGGATGTAATGGGTTTGATCCCCGGCAGCGGCACATATTCTTTATGACATTTGTCTCTCACCAATGGGTGGATAATCTTAAACCTAATTGGGATGGCAGCTGAAGGCTAGGAAAGGATGTAGTGGTAGTACTGGTGTAAGATATACCAGGAATCCATTGTTAGGTGCTCGGCTGCCACAATATGACTGAAATACTGTTAAAGCGTTGTTTAACCCCATTCAATCAATCTTCATCTGTAAGCCCATTTTGATACAAGTTGATCCTCATAAGCATATCTAATAATTGCTGCCCTAGTGACCTAAGTTAGGTGCAAATATCATTTAGTTTGCTCAGTCTCAGACTTGCAGCTGGACTCTAATTTGGTTGTAGATTGTGGTCTACTTTTGGTATTGGAATGAGACTGAGTTCTAGTCAATGTCCTATTTTTTAGATGAAGCTAGCTTTAGAAAGAACATATCATTTTTTCCCACAGAGTTTTGACTTTCTTTCATGATTGTAATGAAGTCCAATAGCATTTTCCGATTAAAAATACTACATAATATGCAGTTATTAAGCTGATTGTCAATGATTTTTGATTGATAACATAAGTATGTCATATATTTGCAGAGGGGAACTTTTTTCAGGTGGGGAAAAATGATTTATGAGAGGGGAAAGGTATTTCTTGGGAGGGAGGGATTTCCCAAGGGGAAAGGCAGGTATTTGGTCTCACTTTGTTAGTTAACCCATTACCACGCAATGACGCATTTAAACGCCCCTCAATATAAAAGCTTTGGAAAACATTGTGGAAAATGAAGAAATTGCTTGTCACAAGCAATTTCTTTATTATCCACAATGTTTTCTACCCCAAAAGATAAAGATTTCAAAGATTTCATCAACTTAAAATTGTCGTCTGCAACTTCTTTGAATTTGGTCTGGTCTAAAATCTCTTCGTGTGGGAATGGTTTAAAGAAAACATGATTTGAGTCAAATTCATATTTCAATGTTCAAACTCTACAAATGTTTGCCAGTCTAATGCCTTGGTATTATTAGTTATTTCCTTATAGCACAACTGGCTGAAAGCGGCTGGCTGTTGTCATTGTGGAATGTCTGGACATATTTTCCATATATAGGTGAAAACTTTGAAATCTTCTCTGCAACCAGTTTACGGATTTTAACCAAATTTTGCATGAATAATCTTTTGGTGACCCTTTATCAGATTCAGTCAAAGAGTTTTGATTGGTTAAAAGACATGGCTGTAATGGGACAGACAATTAATTCAAGCCATTACTCAACAACAAAATTTTGGACTAGTCCAATCTGAAAGAAGTTGTCAGCGACCATTTAAAGTTGATGAAATCATAAAAATCCTTGTAAATTGGGGTAGGAAACATTTTGGGTAATAAGGAAATAGCAATTTATTTAGTTTCCACATTGTTATCTAAAGCTTTTTTCTTGAGAGGCGTAAAAAGTGTAATTGTAACTGATTTCTTGGATATAGTGTATCTTTTAGCAATATTTTCTCTTTGATTAAACTGTGTATCAAGCAGGGAGAATAAAGAATTTATTCAATTACATGTATCTTCATTGAGAAATCAAATTCAATATGCAAACCTGATGCTTTTAAAACATCTTTGCCGTTCAGTAGAAATATTGTAATCAAACACGGAAAAAAAATATATTTGCTGAATTATGAACAATTATAGCTAGTTTTAAGCCAGTTAATTTTTGATTCAGAGTCGTAACAAGCAGTTTCTTCAATTCCTACATTGTTTTTTGCTACTTCTTTCAAGTTTGATCAGTTTAAAAATTGTGTAGTAATGGTTTGTATCTGATCTCTCTCTTCTTGTAGTTTTTGTTCAGAATGATAAAGCCCCGTAAGGTATTCTTTATGGCTGTGGACGGTGTTGCCCCAAGAGCGAAAATGAACCAGCAGAGAGGACGTAGGTTCAGGTAAGATCCCCATCCCCTTAAAGGCCATTTCATCAATGTTTTCATTTCCAACAACTTTTTTACATTAAATAAATTTCATGAACTTTGAACTGTCATCTGCAACATCTTTCAACTTGTACAAGTCCAACTTTGTCATCTGGTAATAGGTTCAATCAAAATGTTAATTATAATGAAAACACAGTATATGCAGGGCTCATTTTTTACTCGTATACCCGGGTTATGACCCTGAAAGATCTGAAAATTGACTGTGTTGACTCGAGGAAGTTTCTTCCAAGAGGTTCATTCTATTGGATATATTTTTCCAAAAATTCCTAAAGGTCAAATAGGATCATTTGAACATTCTTGTTTTTAGTATTTCAACTTTCGTACCACTGAAAATTAAATGTATTAATTGCTAAATTCTTAGCTTTATAAAAGTGAATCAATGTAACAAATGTATACCAAAGATTTTGATATTTTCGTTTGTTTGACACCTTCAATATCAGTTTTGAATGACTTCTCAATATAAATGTCTAGCATGTGCCCTGAGGAAAGTTGATGGATCTCTCAAATCTCTGGATTTTATTTAACTCATTCCCACACAAGAAAATTTTAGACTGACCCAAATTGAAAGAAGTTGCAGATGACAATTTCAAGTTGATGGAAATTTAATAATCTTAATCTTTTTGGATTGATACATTGTGGATAATGAAGAAATTGCTTGATACAAGAAATTTCTTCATTTTTGACAATGTTCTCCAAAGCTTTATTCTTGAGGGGCGTAAAAGGGAGGGGTTGTGTGGGAATGGGTTAATTATTTGAGCCTGTGTGGGGCATTTTACTTGTGCATGAAGTGTCAACTCCAGTTCACTGGACAGCCTCATAGAATAGTCATCGACCGTCGATAGAAACTTTTGGCCTATAGCTATTTGTACATTGTGAAGACTTGGAAAATTTAGGAAAAAGTTATGCACAGGCTTATTTCTCTTTCAAACCTGATTTAATTGGCATATTGTGAAATGTTCTATAACTTGTTTTATATACTGTTAATTATGTATGAGAGTGGTTGACCCATTACCAGACGGCAAAATTTTAGACTTGTCCAACCTGAAAAAAGTTGCAGACAACACTATAAAGTTTATGAAATTTTAGATTTTTTCCAATTTCTATAACAAGCAATTTCTTCATTTTCCACAAGGTTTTCCAAAGCTTTTTTTCTTGGGGGCATCTAAAAGTGTCACTGAGTGGAAATGTGTTAACATCTATTTGATAACATTTAATGATTTCACAAGCAGATTATTGATTTTATGATGACATAATTTTACAAACTATGTTGAAATAACTCACAAAAGGAGCAGTTATGTTTTTAGGGTAGGGGGTGGGGGTAAGGGAAAGGCGTTCTTTTGAAAGGTTATCATTTAATTTAGATATTATACAGTACAGAACATCATTAATTTGACAATCATTTCAATCACAATATGGGCAATAACATTGAATCTCTGTTCAGCATTAAATCTTGTAGCAATCACGGTTTTCCAATCAGAGATCAATTAATCCTTAAACTAGTTTCGTGGATTAAAATTTTCATTTAAGTTAATTGCCATGTTTGGAATATAAAAAATAATAATAATATTTTCGTTAAAGTTTATTCGCGATGTTGTAGTGATTGAATGAAATGTTTCATTGACTGAACGGTCCTGTCTGAAATACTGTTAAATGTGACGTTTAACCCTAATCAATCAATCAATCACAACCTGTCATTTCTATTTACAACGGTAAAATTTGTCTCTCTTTGCTTGATTTTACTTTATTGCTCTTTTTATGCCCCCGCGGAAAGATTTGGGCATATTGTTTTGCTGTTGTCCGTCTGTCTGCAAAACTTAACCAAAAAACTTAACATTACCAATTACTACCAGCCTATTCAAGATTCAATGCTCATATTTGGCATGATGATACCTCTCCATAATATGCATCTCCTCATGTCAAGGTCATGTGATAAGGTCAATGTCACATACCAAGGTCAAACGTTTAGTCCTGTTGCAAGGGCATAGTGTTTCACAAACACATCTTGTTTATATCAAAACAGATCTGCAAGAGAAGCAGAGGAACTGGAGAGAAAAGCAAAAGAAAAAGGGGAAACACTCCCCACAGAGAAACGGTTTGATTCAAACTGCATCACACCAGGTCAGTTCTTACCATGATTTTAATAATATAGTTGGTGTAAATCTAAACCTCATAATTAGAGCTTAATTCAAGCTGAAGTTATGAGGTTTAAGAGTTAGACTGATGATATGTTCCCACACAATCCTATTTTTCACCCCCCTCAAGAGAAATGCCATGGAAAAGTTATGGGAAACAAAGTAATTACCTATTAAAAGCAATTTCTTCATCATCGCCCCCAACAAAGAGGGAGAAAAAAGCAAAAGAAAAAGGTGAAACACTCCCCACAGAGAAACGGTTTGATTCAAACTGCATCACATCAGGTCAGTTCTTACCATGGCTTAGTAATATCATAGGTGCAATTCTAAAACCATGTTACTACAGCTTAATTCAAGCTGTAGTTATGGAGTTTTAGAATTAGACTGATGATATGTTCCCATGCAATCCTACTTTTTAATCCCCTCATGAGAAATGCCATGGAAAAATAATGGGAAAAAAAATAATTACCTATTACAAGCGTTTCCTTCTTCATCATCCCACAAAAAACATTGATTTTTAGCTCAACTGTTTTTGGAGGAAACCCAAGGTATTGTTATCACCTTGGCGTCGTTGGCGTTGGCATGACAAACTTTAACCTTGGTCATATCTCTGTTGTTATTGAAGATATCCTCATGAAACTTGGCATGTGTATTGACCATCACAAGAGCTGTCTATACTATCAAGGGGGATAACTCTAAAAGTGTTTTTGTAAGAGTTATGCCCCTTTTTCGATTTAGAATAGTGCAATTTTCCAGCACCTGCAGCCAAGCTTGGCACCCTTGGGCGGTGCTCTTGTTTAAAAATTTTATCGAGTGAAAATTTCAGTCTGCAGTTTCTTTTAATTTGGAATGGTCAAAACTTTGTCACCTGGTAAGGTTTAACCCATTCCAACACAGCAAAATTTTAGACTGGTCCAAATTGAAAGAAGCTGCAAACGACAATTTCAAGTTGGTGGAATTTTGAATTTTTTCGTCTTTTTGGATAGAAAACATTGTAGATAATGAGAACATTGCTTGAAACAAGCAATTTTTTCATTATCCACAATGTTTTCCAAAGTTTTTTTCTTGAGGGGCGTAAAAAGGAGGGATTGAGTTGGAATGGGTTAAGCAATTATAGTGATAATACATATTTACTATTAATTGATTAGTATCAGATCAAATTTTTAGCTCATTCTTTCTGTTGTTTGACTTCTAGATAACCCATCATACATCATTTGACTTTCATCAAGTTGGGGGTAAGATTGATTTAGTGCCATTGAAAACATGGGGAGTAAAAATCTGCTTGTCCCTTCATATAAGAAGCTATGGTCATAGTTTAGGTTGTAGCACGTAGGACTCCTAATCATGGGGTCTTGAGTTCGATCCCACAGCAAATATCCTTCCCAACATTTGTCTTACAGCAATGGGTTGATAATCATAAACTTAAGTGAGATGAGCAGCTCGAGGCTTGGAAAGCATGTTGTGGTAGTACTGGTGTGAGAAATACCAGGAACCCACAGTTAGGTGTTCCAGCCTCTGCAACATTACTGAAATACTGTTAAAAGTGGCGTTAAAAACCCATTCAATTAATCAATCAACTCTCTTCATATTAGTGTGTTACTTTAAATTTCAACATTTCCACAGGAACTCCCTTCATGGTGAAACTTCAAGAACAGTTGAAGTACTTTGTGGTGAAGAAACTCAGTACAGATCCTCTCTGGCATGGTGTGAGGGTGTATTTGTCAGGGCATGAGGTAAAATGTTTCCCTAATTGTAAGGACACATATCGATCGGTCAGCGTGAAACAGTTGTAACTACCTGTTTATTTATAGGCATTTATAACTGTTTCATGCTGAGCCATTGATATATTTCAAACTTGTAATTTCAAAAACAGTAATTTTAGAGCACTTTTAGTCTAAAACAAATAAATATTTAGCAGTAAATTGTATTTGATAATTTGCAGACCCCAGGGGAAGGAGAACATAAGATTATGGACTTTATCCGACATGAGAGGTCACAGCCTGGCTATGATCCAAACACCAGACACTGTTTATATGGGCTGGATGCTGATCTGGTAAATATCACACTGATGCTAACCTATTATTAAAATTTTTTACAGGTCAAAATTAAAGGTTATTACATTCTAAAATGTTTGTAAATTAGAAGTACTTATGATAGAAAATATTGTGAGAAAAAAGGAAACAGGTAATCAAAATCTGCGTTATATGGTTACAGGTTGAAAATTGTGTAAAGGCAGTTATTTTGGTTGGAAAGGGGGGGGGCAATTTGCATGCTGTTGGGTAGTTATATTTCCTAATTAAACCTTATGTTCTCATTAGAACCAGCCTGTCATCATAATGCAGTTGGTAGCAAATCGGACTCCCAATATTTTCAATTATTGCTTGTCATGAGTTTGATACCCGGCGGTGGCACTTATCTTTTCGGACATTTGTGTCTCACCAATGGTTGGATAAACCTAAACCTAAATGGGATAGCAGCTGGAAGCTAGGAAAGGATTTAATTGTAGTGCTGGTGCATGATATACCAGGTGCTGCATCCACTGCAACATGACTGAAAAATTGTTAAAAACGGCGTTACACTCCATCTAAACAAACAAATTCCTTAGAACCATTTTAAATTCTATTAGATGCTAATGAGCATCCAGCATAAAAGGTTTCTGGTAGAAAAGTTGTGATTTTGAAACCTGAAATTAACATAATCAGAACCCTTTTAGGTCAGTCAGTAATGGCCTGTGCTTTTTATCCTGTAGTTATGTGTTTGAATCCAGGCGGGTCAACATTTTACAAAAGTCATCACATCATGCGTCATTTGTCTCTCACCAGTGGTCGACTGATAAGCAGCGCCCCTATTATGGGTTGAGCAGCTGGTGGCTCTGATTGAATGTTGTTGTTATACTGGTGTGAGAAATGACAAGAAAATCTCACAATATTATTTGTAACTATATTTAATTAACATGAAAAAGGTATGATTGAGTGGTAACTGTTTAATTCCAAACCCAGATGTATTTTTGCGTATAATATTAGTGTAGGTAATACCTTGGAATTGAAATATGTGAGCATTACAAGAATATTAATCAAGGCAGCATGAAATATCATACAGACAATTTCTCCACCTTTGTTAAATGTACCAGTTGCTAGCACTGCCCATTTTTAATTACTTTGACTTAAACATTGTAACTACAGCTTATAAAATGCTGTTTAAATTTGAAGCAGGTCTTCCTGACTCCGACAGGAAGACCTGCTTCAAATTTAAACAGCATTTTATAAGCTGTAGTTGCAATGTTTAAGTCGCAATACAAACAAAAATGTGTCACACAAATAGGGGCAGATGTAGGAGTTTAAATCTTAATTCTAGGCTGAATGAATGATTTGATTGCTCGGTGTATTTCTTGATTGAGGGCCACGATTGGTCAATTCCTAGAAAACTTAAAAATATACAGTTAGTGCATTATAGAATATGTTTAGTTGGGTTCCGTGTAACCCATTCCCACACAATGACGCATTTTGACGCCCCCAAGAAAAACAATCTGGGAAAACATTGAGGAAAATGAAGAAATTTCTTTGTTTCTTCACTTTCCACAATGTTTGCTACGAAAAGAGATGAAAAATCTAAATTTCATAAACTTAAAATTGTCCTCTGCATCTCCTTTCAATTTGGACTAGTCCTCTGCATCTCCTTTCAATTTGGACTGGTCTAAACTTTTATCGAGTGGGAATGGGTTAATAGAGATCTAGATAGAATTAAAAGTTTTATATTGTGTTTAGAAAAGGCTTATCTTTCTGTATCAAAATGATTCTTAATTCAGATGATGTTAGGGCTTGCGACTCATGAACCTCATTTTTCACTACTCCGAGAAGAAGTCAGATTTGGTGGGAAAAAGGATAAACATAAAAGGTAGGACTTCTTATTTGTGTTTGCCAAATTTAGTTGTTGTTTACCTCTAACAGTATGTGAAAGTTGTATCACTCGTCACAGCCAGTTGGTGGACTCTATATCATCTGCCATCCTCTAACCTATAGTGTATGGTTTTCTATTATGGGGAGTGTATGTCCTTGGTCCAAATTTTTCGATTATTATTACCTTCATTCTTATGATTTTAAAAGTTACCAGCTACAAAGTTTAATCCAGTTTTGTACAAGTGCATCTGTGCGGTGTAAATTCCCGATTTATTGTTACCGTATTTTAAACAATAGTTAAGAAATTAGACCAAGTCCATTACCGCGAAAGAGGTTCGAAGGTCGATCTACATGACATTTTCTTAACGCTTCAGTAGCCCCAGGTTATCAACAACTTGTGGGTTTCCAAGGAGACGTTACTATGGGGGATACTTAGATGTTAACCCCTCTGTCTAAGGATGGAAATATTTATGTCGGTGTAAAGCTAAATTCAATTAGATTAATTCCGACAACTATCAATGATAATAAAACATGTCTCGATGAATTCTAGTTTTTAAATATTGGGGCGGACTGAAAGAGAACCACAATTTGTAGACCTGTAGAAATTCACGGATTATTCAATTCCGATAGACAGGGAAGGTAAGGGTAGAACTTAATAATTCACCGCATGCTGAATTTCGTCAGGTTCTGCTCAAATCTCGTAACTACAGTTGTTATCTTTTGAAAGATTGGAGGATGATGCTCCTTACATTATCCTTCATATATTTTGTACGAATTCAACAATTACGCTGTTGATCAAGTCAGATATGGGCGAGAAAACATGGTTGGGATTCTGTCGGTGGGGGATAGAACTCTTCAAATATGATTTCACAATAACGAAAACTTAACAGACAAATCAGACAATGACTTCAACTATCATACAAATTGTTAATATACAATCCTGACTGCATTTGAGGCCATTCAGGCCTTTGATTTTCTTCTTCTTTTTTTTTTAAATATATTTTCACTCATCAGTTAGCAGTTTATGATAGTGAAGATACAGATCAGAACTTCTATGTGGTGTAATCACCATTTTGAAACATCAGAAATTCTCTGATAAAGACATTGCCTTTTAAATTGGTAGGGGAAGATGATAAGTAGCAATCTAGATTTATCATTTTATTTTCAACCTCATCATTCTGACGAAAATCCTGTACAGAATTACATTTAAACATCAAATGGCTAAAAACACTGGATTCACTAATTGTTGGTTAAAGTTCATTTCAGAAATTTGTCTTTTAACCCTTTCCTGTTTTTCTAAATTTTAGACTGGTCCAAATTTAAAGAGGTTGCAGACGACAATGAAAATTGGATGCAATTCGAAACGAAACAATCCTATGTGATAGAAAATATTGTGGGAAAAGGAGAAATTGCTTGTAGCAAGCAATTTCTCCTTTTTCCACAATATTTTCTTGGGTATAAAATCACAGCAACGTAATATCCCAGGTTTGAACAGGAAAGGGTCAAACAACTCTGGCTCTTAAGGGATAATCAGGGTGTATAGACTAATATCAGACTGCACATATGTGCTGGCTGATCATGGTCTATAGCTCCAACCAAAACAGGAATATTCCACGCTCAGCATGACAAGAGTTAAGCCATTACCACACGGCAATATTCTAGACTTGTCCAAATTGAAACGAATTGCAAAGGACAATTTCAAGTTTACGAAATTTTAATTTTTTTCCACTTTTTGGATAGAAAACATCGTGTAAATGAAGAAATTGCTTGTTCCAAGCAATTTTTTTTATTTTACATGATGTTTTCCCAATTGTTTTTCTTGAGGGGCGTACAAAAGTGTCACTGTGTTGGAATGGGATAAAATAATGTATGATCATGAAACAGAAATGAGAGATTTAGATTCATACACTGAACTCTCATCTAGAGCTCAGCATTGTAATAATGTTTTTTTTTTATTTTCAGACCTACAACTGCAGAAGAAACAACATTTCACCTTCTACATCTGTCATTGTTCAGAGAATACTTGGACTTTGAATTTTCTGCTTTAAAGGTAAATTGATGGATCAGGGCTGTAATTTAAAAAGTAGAAGGGTTGACCAATCAAATTGTACATGAATATTGGAATTGAATGTTAACCTACGACATATTAGGTTGGTTTAAATGTTGTAGCTACTGCTTATTTAACCCTTGTTATGCTTGATAATTTACCTTAATGAATTGCTGTAAAATCAAATGGCTGAAAGCATTGATAGAACTTGTTCAATGATAAATATGTCTTTTGAAAATCGATTTCATAAACAACTCTGGCAGGAAAAGTACAAGCAGGAGGTGTAGACCAAGATCAGACTGCACTTATGTGCAGGCTGATCTTGGTCTACACCTGCCAAAACCGGAATATTCAGGGTTTAGCATGACAAGGGTTAACTTGTAGTTATGGCATTGCCAACCAATGATTTTCATTTTGTTATGTTTTGTTATAACTGATTTTTTGCAAGTGGGAACAAATATTGCAAGTTTTTGACCCTGGACTAGTGTGAATTTTGATCACTGAAAGTTTGTAAGTGTCATACTTGGTGTAATGAATAATGAATTAAAATATATAGCAAACTGGCACATGAAAATGTTCTATTTTGGAACTTCTAATAGAAATTTTCAAAACAGATGTTGGATACAGCAGAGATCAATCAAATATTGCTATTATCAAAGTGAATATGCAGTTTGGAGGAATGATGATTCTTTCATCTAGAAAATTTGCCAAGCGCAAATAATTTAGTTGTTAGTTTCATCTATCAAAAACAGGAGTGCAGCCGTCATAGCGCAGTTGATAGCGCGTTGGACTGTCAATCTAGAGGTCCCGGGTTCGATCCCGACGGCGGCAGTCTTCCTTTCCCACTTTTTGTCTCTCACCAATGGGTCGATAATCGTAGACCTATGTGGGATAGCAGCTAGAGGCTAGGAAAGGATGTAATGGTAGTACTGGTGTGAGAAATTCCAGGAATTCATTGTTAGGTGCTCCAGCCGCGGCGATATAACTGAAAGATTGTTGAAAGCGGCGTAAAACCCCATTCAACTTAACAAAAACAGGTGTTCTAAATGGTCAAAAAAAATTATTCATAACTCCATGAACAAAATTTTGAGCATGCAGCCATTTTGTATGCATCCGCACAAAATAGTCCAATACAATAAATTATCAGAATTTGTCAAGTTTTTGGTTTTTTCGGTCTTAAAAAGAGTTTATACCAGTGTCAATCTTTTCAAACCGCACAGTATGATGAGAAACGTTTCAGTTGTACCTCTGAGACTGCCTTTTTAAACTAAAGATTAAATTATTGGAGATTTACTTACAGGAGAGTTTACCTTTTGCCTACAACCTTGAGAAGGTGATAGATGACTGGGTGCTTATGGGATTTCTAGTTGGAAATGATTTTATACCACACCTACCTAATTTACATATTAACCATGATGCATTGCCACTACTCTGGAAAACATACATAGATGTACTGCCTTCCTGTGGAGGTAATCAATTTATTTCTTGACTCAACACAATATGTTGAAGATAGAAAACTAAATTACATTGAAAAAGGTAGCTAGTCATAGCTGAAAATGAATGCAAATTGAATTGAAAGCACCGGGGCAAATCTTGAAATAGTATGAAATATATCTCATTGATAAATCATTATGTATTGGAAAATTATCCTAATACATATTGAAGGTTAGAAAAAAATGTTATTAACGAAGAAATGCTGATTTTTGGCATTTTTCTTTATTAGCAACAATTCTTTTCTCAAAAATTTATCTATCTAATGTGGACAATTTCATTTTGATTCTAGACAATTAGAAAATCATGTTTAACTTGTCCAGGGACACCCCTGGTCAAAATATCAAGTAATCAACCTGGTCATACATGTATAATTTTAATATTTTATTTTCCTCACAACAGGCTACATAAATGAAGGGGGTCATTTGAACCTGGAAAGATTTGAGAACTACATTGTTGCTTTATCCAAGGTATGAGTTGTTAGACTGAATAATATTTGAGCGCATGCGTGACATTTCCAACCATTACAGGTACGCTAAGTAAAGACTCAGATCAGCCTGTGCATATGCACAGTCTGATCAGAGTCTTCAATCTGCACTCTGTAGATAGATACTGACCCAAAGCTTTTTTAAACAATCAGCGAATGTTCTTATTGCCCCTGAATGACTGTCCAGGTTGCTCAATGTGTGCTAGTCACGCACATGCGAAATTGTTGGAAATGTCACTCACAGGCTCATTTGTTTACTCATTACAAGAAAACAAAATATTTGTTTGGTCCAGCCTGACGTTAACCCATTACCAGATGACGAAATGTTAGACTTGTCGAATTTGAAAGGGATTGCAGACTTCAACTTAAGGTTCATGCAAATTAGATTTTTTCAACTCTCTTGGTAGAAAACTTTGTGGGAAACGAAGAAATTGCTTGTTACAAGCAATTTCTTCATTTCCCACTATGTTTTCCTGATTGTTTTTCTCGAGGGGCGTCCAAAAGCGTCATCATGTGGGAATGGGTTAATTCAATCATTCGAAGATGAAAAAATTTTGACTTTACCAAATTGAAAGAAGTTTCAGGCTACATTTTAAATGGCATTTATTTTGAATGAGTAATATAAAAATAAGATAGAAAACATTTCGAGAAATGTCTGAAGTGATTGTCTTTTTCATGTAATGCTAAGTACAACAAGAATTTCTTAAATGTTTCAAAATTGGGATTGTGTGGAAATAGTTTAAAATGATAAAGAAGGATCTTCTTCAACTGGAGTGAAACCCATGAAAGAATAAAACTACTTTTAACAAGTAATTTTCCATTAATTGTATCTTAAAAACATGACAATGCTTTTGAAAGGGTTCTGAAACAACCTTTTGATCATGTATGTTATTGTATCTGAAAATAAATGCTTCCTGCTTATGTTCATCGAACATAATTAGCTGCAAAAAGGTTTGAAAAATAACTTTTGTCATTTACCTAAATTTGGAAGAAGGACGAGCGAGTTCTCAAAGTGTCTTTGAATTGAATTGTGATTATAAAATTGGGTAGAAAATTGGGTATTTTATGAAAAGGAGAAATTGCTAGTAAAGAGCAATTTCTCCTCTCCGCACACTTTCCCTTGCTATTTTTATTTGGCATGTCAATATGGCAATTTGTCACATAATGGCTTATGTCCTATTTAACCCATTACCAGACTACAGAATTTTATACTGGTCAAACAAAAGGTGCAAAAAACAATCATAAGTTCAAGCAGTTACAAGCAATTTTTTCATTTCCGACAATGTTTTTTTGTTCTTGAAGATTTTTTCTGGAGGGAATCAAAAAGCATCTGTGTGGGAATAGGTCAAATATTTGTGAAATAGATTTACTGATACTGTCTTCTAATTTGAAATTGTCAGTATATGATGAAAATTTTGTTGTATCAGCCATTTCTTATTATTCTTTACAGTTTGATTTTGACACATTCTCAGAGCAGGCGGGTGATTTGAAGTGGTTGGAGGGTAAGAAAGGTCAGAGTGCTGCAGATAAAGCTGAACTTATTTCAGCAGCCAGGAAGTTTAGGAAAAATGTGGTAAATTTTCAAGTCAAACTCAAATTTTGATTAACCCTTTCCTGTTTAAACCCAGGGTTTTATGTCACTCTGATTTTATGCTTTGGAAAATATTGTGGAAAAAGGAGAAACTGCTTGTTACTAGCAATTTCTCCTTTTTCCACAATATTTTCTACCACACAGGATTGTTTCATTTCAAATTGCATCGACTTTTCATTGTCATCTGCAACCTTTTTCAATTTGGACGAGGGGTTAATCTTTTATTTCAATTGTAACTATACATTATGTAAAATAGGTAGCAATTCACCTGGTATCTAGCTGAACCTGGAATATACCTGTCTTGGCAGGAGGTATAAGCATAGGTTAGCCAGCAAAATGTGCAGTCTGATCTAAGTCTACTGCCCCTGTTTGCCCCATTATTGCCAAAGTTGATTATAGAATTGATTTTCAAAAGAAATATTTACCCCAAACTGGTACTTCCAGTGCTTTCATTCCTTTGATCTTAATGTGGTTCTATAAAGGGCTTTTATAAACCATGACAAAGATTAAATGTATAACCTTATATTATCGTGCAATTTCTGTACAAGCAGAAATACATCTTTTATCAGAACTCGGAAGTCTAAGTTAATTATTATTTGAGTACCAAAAAGTTTAATTTCAGACCCTTTTGTTCAGATAAGGATGTTTTATGTATTCCACTCGAGATTTTAATACATACCTCATAGCTTGAAACTTCATTAGAAAAGAAGACATTATAAGGAGAAATTTAAAACTAGTTTGCTCTTAAGGTTTGCTTTCACTTTGAGATACAGTAGATTTGCTGAAGAGCTGTTTTAAAGAAATTGGATCTTTCCCTGTCAATCAAAAAATTGATTGACAAATCAATTTGTCCATTTAGACAGATTTTTCAAGCTGTAGTTACAATGTTTAAGCATCAAAGTAACAGATTTCCTTTGTGATATATTGCTGACCATATATAATTCAAACTAACATCATTTTGATCCTTGTCATACTGAACCTGGAATATTCCGGTTTTGGCAGGTGGTGTAGACCAAGATCAGCCTGCACATAAGTGCAGTCTGATCTTGGTTTACACTCCCTGCTTGTACTTTTCATGCCAGAGTTGTTTATGAAATTGATTCCTAAAAGAAATAATGATTTTTGAACAACAAGTTCTTTCAATACTTTCAGCCCTTTGATTTTACAGCAATTCAGTTAGTTAATTTATATAGCATGACAAGGGTTAAGACTAACTTAAGCCAGGCAGACTGTGGAAGTTGTTCAATGCCTGTCAGTTGAAACTTCTTACTAGAGGATGAAATATTGGACTGGTCCAAATTCAAAGAAATTACAGATTTCAGTTGATGTAATTTGTATAGTCTTTGTCTTTTAGGGTAGAAAACATTGTGTATAATAAAGAAATTGCTTGTTACAAGCAAATTCTTCATTTACATAATGTTCTCCAAAGTTTTTTTTCTGTAAGGGCATAATAAACCACTTCATGTGGGAATGGGTTAAAGCAGGCTGTGTCTGCAAAATACAAAATCATTACATACTCTTCTGTAATTTGCTTTGCTTTAAAGCCTTGGTTATTTTTTTTATCATCATTGGCATTTTGCTATATCTCTCTTAGACCAGGTGGTATTTAACCCAACATTTTAGACTGGTCAAAACTGAAAGATATTTACAGATGATAAATCTAAGTTAATGATATTAAAAGATATGCCTTTTGGGGGTAGAAAATTTTGTGGGAAATAAGAAAATCTCTCATTTCCTTCAATGTTTTCTTATAGCTTTTTCCTGAGGCCTTTCTGAAGCCTTTTTTTGTGGGACTTTAAAAGCAGGGTTGGGTTGGAATTAGTTCTTTGAAACTTGGAAGATATGTTCCCAATGAAAGAGTAATCTTCATCAGACATGAAGGGAATAACTCTAAATGTTATGGGGTTGTTTTTTATTTACTTTTTTTTTCTGAATGTTACTAGTCACCTGACCTTCAGCTTATTGTCATTTTAGACTGTGTCACAGAAAAAAGGGGCTCAACGCAAAATTTCTTGTTAACACATCTCTTACATTTAAGTACAAATTCGAATGAAATTTTTCACAGAATGTTCCTAGGCACCTGATCTTGTGCATACTATCAGGGTTTTGCCTTTTTTTTGGGCTGTGTCACAGTAAAAGGGGGCTCAATGCAAAACTTTTTGTTATGGCTAGTTGTTCTCCATGGTGTATTCATGAGTTCTAATCGTTATACCTTTTTAGAAAGTAACTATGTAGTGTTGTATATTGTGACAAAGGCACTCTCATTTGAATTACAGGAATAGAATTTTCTTTTCCTTGTGAGATTATTTTGTCTTTCTGTCACTCATTGAAGCAGCCTTTTCTGCTAGCTCAATGAAATATAAATTGATTGTACACAGGAAAAAGAATAAACTCAAAATGAATAATATTTTAAAAAATATAAATACTTATTTATTAAAGAAAAAGACAGAGAACCAGTTTGCAGCTCTAGCAGATGACCTTGAAGACTTTATGGGTGAAGAAAAGTTAGATGAGTCATATATGTCTGATCTCAGTCCTGAAGAAAACAGTGGTAAGACATAGATATATTTTGAGGGTTGGCATGGCATTTCCAACAATTTCATATTTCTATAATGCAAAAGACACTGAACACACTGGATATCTACTTCTTGAATTGAAAATACTGGCGGATGTCTACTAATACTTAACTCTTCTGGACTAAAGAGAAGAAGAGAATATCCTCCTGGATTCAAGGACAACATTGGGAGATTTAAAGAATTTTCTGGCTACTTGTTCTTTCGAAATGTTGTTTTATAACTTACTCATTTCTTTTTTTAAGCTTGGCTGTTTTTGAAGAAATCCCGAGGTATTGGGATAACCTTGGCGTCGTTCGCATTGGCGTTGGCATGACAAACTTTAATTTGGTCATATCTCTGTTGTTATTGAAGATATTATCATGAAATTTGGCAGGTGTATTGACCATCAAAAGAGCTATCTAGACTATCAAGGGGGATAACTCTAAAATTGTTTTTGTAAGAGTTATGCCCTTTTTTTTACTTAGAATTTTTGCATATTCCAGCGCCTGCAGCTGAGCGTTGGCATCCGTGGGCGGTGCTCTTGTTTAACTCAATTCTCATTTTCAATTTGTAAGCTATTTCTTTCAATGTATACCAATCTATAATGTGTCATTTTTGTCAAGACTGCTTGCGATTAGCGAGACATAGTTGTCACTATGAAATGTCGGTGTATGTGCGTTAGTGCGTTTCTACGTTACTTAGTCCGTCCGGACAATAGTCCGTCCGGACAATTACTCTTACATTTATGGATGGATTTCAAAATAACTTGGCACAAGTATTCTCCATCAGGAGTAGATTCACCATTTCAAAGAATTCTTGAGATAGTTCTAATGTCAAGGTCACAGCTCAAGGTCAAACACTTAAATTGTGTTTGTCTGGTCAATTACTCCTACATTTATGGATGGATTTCAAAATAAGTTGGGATTAGTATTCTCCATCATGAGTAGATGTGCCTTTTGAAAGCATTTTTGGTATAGTTCTAATGTCAAGGTCACGGCTCAAGGTCAAACACTAAATTTGTGATTGTCAAGAGTTTTTCCCCTTCAATAATGGATGGATTTCAAAATAGATCGGCACAATTATCCTCCATCATGAGTACATGTGCCATTTGAAAGACTTTTTTGGATAGCTTCAAGTTCAAGGTAAAACACTAAAATTGTGCTTGTTCAGAGCATGATGCCTACAAAACTTTGTGGGCTGGACCCACAGCAGTTGTCCTGGGATAACCATCTAGTGTACCTAGCAGAGGGTTATATTGGTTTCACCATGTATGTCTCTGTCCTTCCATCCACCCATAGTTTTTTTTTTTTTGTTTCCATAATCTTATTATAGAACCAATTTACCTAAACTATGAAACTTCATTCAACTATTGCCAATGATCCAAGGAATTGCCCTATTGTTTCTAGGTCACTTAGGTCTAAGGTCAGGGTCACAAATGAACTTGTGTTGAAAACCGTTTTGATGCTCTAATTCATAAGCCATTTGACCCAGGACCTTGCAACTTAACCCTTTCCTGTTGTGCAAAATTTTAGACCTGTCCAAATTCAAAGGTTTTGCAGACGAAAATTTAAAGTTGATTCTATTTGAAAAATAACCATTTAGTAGGGTAGAAAATATTGTGGAAAAAGAAGAAATTGCTTGATACAAGTAATTTCTTCTTTTCCACAATGTTTTCTCAATTACAAAATCACAGGGGCGAAAAAACCAGAGATTAACCAGAAAAGGGTTAATACAAAAATTCATGACCCAAGGAGGTGTCCTATTGATTTGGGGTAATATAGCTAAAAGGTCAACTGTGCTACTTGAGAGATAAAATGCTAGTGAGGCGTGTAAGTCAACTTTTCAACAATTCTAGTTTCAATTTCTTTATCAGAGGAAATTTTGTCTGACGAAGATTCAGGTGACACGCTGGATGATGAATTCAGACATCATAAACGATACTACTACATGACAAAAATGGATTACCAGAAAGTCACTCCGTAAGTAGAGTCAAATTTGGTTATGACTAAACTTTTGGGTTTGAAGAAAAAAAAATATTTATATCCAAATATTGGTATAACCAATTCCCACATAATGGCATTTTAGACTAGTCCAAATTCAAAGAAGTTGCAAAGTTTTAGTTGGTGAATTTTAAAAATCTTTGACTTTATGTGCAAAATCAATTTGAAAAAGAAGAAATTGCTTATGGCAAGCAATTCCTTTATTTTCCACACTGTTTCTAGAGCTAAAATTTAAAAAGGCTAAAGAAAGCAGCATTGTGAGGGAATGGGTTAACCCTTTCCTTAACAAACCCCGGATTTTAAGTCCCTGTGATTTTATACTTAAGAAAACATTGTGTAAAAAGAAGAAATTGCTTGTAACAAGCAATTTCTATTTTTTAAAAAAAAAACAGGAAAGGATTAACTGATTACTCAAAAAAAAAAAAGAAGACAATCTGTAGGGTCCCAGAGATCAGCTTTATTAAAAGCAATGTATCATTGTATATTTTGGTTCATACCTGGAGTAAAACAATAAATATTTTCTTCATTTCTTACAATTTAATGCCATCAAACAAAAAAGAGCAAATATTTTACTAGTTTTGAGTAATATTTTATGGGCCTACTTAGTGCCCAAGCATACAAAATAGTCACTTGTTAAAAAAAAATCAGCCTATCAAAACATTTGAATCTTGATAGATAAAGATAAGAATAGATTATATGTATATGTTAACAAAATTAGTCTTTTCATTTGTTAATTCTAGAGAGGTATTGAAGGATCAAGCAGAAGGTTATGTTAGAGGACTTCAATGGATTTTATTGTATTACTATGAAGGAGTACCTTCTTGGAGTTGGTAAGTATTGTCTGTAGAGGACAATTTGTTTATTTGAGTGTAAGATCAATTAATCAATCACGGCTGTCAATCAAGTAATATATCAACCAATCAGTTTATTCATTCAGCCCAGAATTGAGATTTAAACTCCGACATTTGCGGACATTTGTGTGAAACAATTTTGTTGTTTGGTGACTTAAAAGTCGTAACTACAGCCTATTCAAGCTGTAGTTACAACATTTGGGTCGCCAACCAGCGATTCTACAACATGGTGAAGGTGAGCTATTGTGATTGGTAAATGCCTAGAGCTTTGCTGTTTGGAATAAATGATCATCTTTTTACCCTTTACTTTAATACTTCATAGAATTACCATACTCTGAAAATTAGCGGTTTTAGGTGCAATTCCTTAATTTAGATAGGAATAAAGAAGGATATCTTATGAAACTCTTCTCCTCCTGAACCATTAGGCCTAGAGATTTGATGTTTGGTATGTATTGATGGCTATTGACCTTCGAACAAAACACTTTAAATAATTACTGTATTCGGGAAATTAGTGCTGTATGGTGGGATCATCAATATACCTAGAATTAAGCGAGAAAATCCTTAAACATCTTCTCCAAAAGAATTAGACAGAGGGCTTTGCTATTTTGTTTATATCATAAAGCTATGAGCCATTATACTCAGGGGAGCAATTTAGGACCATCAAGGTCCTCTTGTTTGTTACATGCTACTGAACATAGTTTTACAAAATAAAGCTGTTTAAAATTGAAGCAGGACTTCCTGTTGTAGTCAATGGGCGTGGCCAAAGGAGCCTATTTATCTTTCATTGATTGAACAACAAAAGCTATATTTTCATGAGGAGCCATGAATAAAAATATAGATTTCATGGTCCACGAAATGAAAAATATATCGATCGTACATTAAAAAACCCATTCTGTTACTTTGATACAAAAAATGAGATAAAACATGACTGGAGAAATAATCTTTGTTTTATTGATAGCCTTTTTATTTTAACACATTCCCTCACAATGGTGCTTTTGATGCCCCTCAAGAAAAAAATGGGAAAGCATTGTAAAAAATGAAGAATTTGCTTGAGACTAGCAATTTCTTCATTTTTCACATTGTTTTCTATCCAAAATGTTGAACAAATATAAATTTTCATTAGCCTTAAATTGACATCTACAACTCCTTTCAGTTTGAACCAGTCTAACATTTCAACATTCAAGCTGTAGTTTCAACATTTATGTGACCAACCATTTCCTTTTTATCTCATCATAATGACCAAATGATTTTCAAAATAACCGTGTTGAACTTCCTGTAGGAGTCAGTAGAGGGGCAAGCAGTCCGTCCTTTGTCAGTAACTCAGCTCATTGGTTTGTCTGTTTTTAAAAAAACAACATTTGGTATATCTTTTGCCACATAACTCAAGTGGCATAAGTGTTTTACTATTTCACATTTGTATTCCTTCTGATTAGATCTTTCTGTTGGTTCCAACGTCAAGGTCATTTTTCAAGGTCAAAGTTGTCCATTAAGATCATATATTAAAATATTCGCTGGTAGAATCTGTGATTCTAACATAATGGTTGGTGTTAAGAAAAATTGTTTAAAACATTATGGCTTCTATTTTAGGTTTTATCCACACCACTATGCCCCATACATGAGTGATGTAAAAGACTTCAAAAACATGAAGATCAAATTTGATCTGGGTACTCCATTTTTACCGTTTGAACAGCTCATGGCCGTCCTTCCTGCAGCTAGTAAAGAATTACTGCCACAACCATTTCAGGTAAAAGGTTCACTAGGGACAGTTTAGAATTAACATTTTGCTAGACCACAAAATGTTAGGTAAGGTAACTTGTGAACAGAATATGATTAACACTTTAACAGATAACACAATTTTAGGTAATGTTCTTAGGGGACAGTATGGGATTAACTTATTACCAAACAACAAAATTTGAGACTGCTCCGAAAGAAAGAATCTACTAGGTTAAGATTGAAAGAAAAATATAGCAAAGAAAAAATGTGGATTCGTGTGGTAATGGGTTAACATTATTTCCATTCCTATGTAGACTGAATCAATTTTAACTTAAAACTGTTCGATCTTACAACAAACATTTCCGATGACCAAGGGTAGTGCCCTCTTGTTTATTGGTCATATCGGATAAAGGTTAAGGTCACAAATATATATGTTCCTGGTGAGGGGCCTTGCTGGAGCCTAAAAATCATTTGCCAGAGACGCATAAAATTTATGCAACCAATATGTAAATGTTACAAGTGACCTAAGGAATTGACCAATCGAGGCTGTGAAAGATTCAATAGACCAATCTAGCCATTTATTTACGGGTCTCAAAGGTCGTGTTTGAAAGAAATATCTGTGCCCTGACTTAGTAATCTTTTGGCCTAGTACTATGATTTTTATGTCCTTCTTCAACAAAGTAGGGTTATGTTGCTTTGCTCATCTTGGTTATAACATTTGCAGGATCTACATGAATGATATTTGGATATCCTTTCTATTTTTTAATATCTGTTATACAGAATACTTGAAAGGTCCTTTTTAAAAAACAGATCACAATGTTAAGCATGTCGAAATGCTAAGCATGTCACAATTTTGTCTTTTTAACCACTTTTATGTATGTGTACTTTTATCTGTTTCTTGTAGGTCTTAATGACAATGGATAGTTCACCAGTGATAGATTTTTACCCACTTAATTTTGACACAGATCTCAATGGAAAACAACAAGATTGGGAGGCAGTGGTTCTTATACCATTCATAGATGAGGTAGGATATACAACCATTTACCATACCATTGATGGATTATCCCTGTCAATCTGAAATTTGATTGACCAATCAAATCATTCATTCAGACCAGAGTAGATCTTTCAAGCTGTAGTAATGACATTCAAGTCACCAAACCAACAGAAAATGTTGTAGATTATTCAAGCTGAATTTACGACGTTTAGGTCAAAATCCAGCAATTTGGTTTCTGTTTCTCAAAATGATATTGTTTATTACCTCAGTTGGACCACCATGTTGCAAGTCAGTGGACTGATAATCAGTAGCATCTTGGCATATAAGATGGACTATTCAGGCCTTGTCATGATATTTCCAAGCATTACAAATGTGTGCCAAGTAAAGACTCAGATCAAACTGTGCATCTCTACAGTCTTTACTATGCAACCTACTTTATAGCGCAATCAGTAGCGCCACAGACTCCCAATTTTCAAACATGGGATGTCATTGGTTTGATCCCTGGCTGCAGCACATATTCTTTCCGACATTTGTCTTTCACAAATGGGCTGATATCGTAAAACCTAAATGGGATAGCAGCTGGAGGCTAGGAAAGGATGTAGTGGTAGTACTGGTGTGAGAAATACTAGGAATCCATTGTTAGGTGCTCCTGCTGCCACTATATGACTGAAATAATGTTAAAAGTGAAATTAAACCCCATTCTATCAATCAACTATGCAACCAGTAGGTAAAACACTAATCCAAAGTGCTTTGGATGATTGGCAAGTTTTCTAAATGCTTTTTGAGTTGGCTGTTTAATGTCTGTGCTTCGAGCACATTTGAAGGGGCTGAAGTTGTCACACACATGCTCAATCAACCCATGACAGCAAAATTTAAGACTGGTCCAAATTGAATGACAATTTCAAGTCGATGAAATTTTGGTTTCTTTTAGCTCATTTTAGCAGAACTTGCTCAAGGTGAGCTATTGTGATCGGTAAATGTCCGGCGTCTCTCTGTCTGTCTGTCTGTAAACAATTATTAAAAAGTCTTCCCCTCCTAAACCATAAGGCTAAGAGTTTTGATATTTGATAAATATCATCACCTATTGACCCTATATCGAAATACTTCAAAGAATTACTGTACTCTTAAAATTAACCCTTTTCTGTGCGATACCAGATAATCTTTTGACCCTTTACCAAAATACTTCAAAGCATTACTGTATTCTGAAAATTAGCCCTTTTCTCTGCGATCCCCGATTTTACAAAGGAATAAAGAAGGAAATCTTTGAAAATCGTCTTTTCCTCCTAAACCATAAGGCTAAGAGCTTTGATATTTGATAAATATCATCAACTATTGACCCTCTACCAAAATACTTCAAAGAATTACTGTACTCTTAAAATTAACCCTTTTCTGTGTGATACCAAATTTTACAAAGGAAATCTCAAAAAATCTTCTCCTCCTAAACCATAAGGCCAAGAGCTTTGATATTTGGTATGTATCATCACCTTTTGACCCTCTACCAAAATACTTCAAAAGACTTAAAAAAATTACCGTTTTCTGAAAATTAGCCCTTTTCTGTGCGATCCCTGATTTTACAAAGGAATAAAGAAGAGAATCTTTGATAAAATCTTGTTCTCCCAAACCATAAGGCCTAAAGCTTTGATATTTGTTATTTATCATCACCTTTTGACCCTTTACCAAAATACTTCAAAGAATTACTGTATTCTGAAAATTAGCCCTTTTCTCTGCGATCCCCGATTTTACAAAGGAATAAAGAAGGAAATCTTTGAAAATCTTCTTTTCCCAAACCATTAGGCCTAAGGCTTTGATATTTGGTATGTATCATCACCTTTTGACCCTCTACAAAAAATACTTCAAAGAATTACTGTATTCTGAAATTTAGCCCTTTTCTGTTTGAACCCTAATTTTTGATAGGAATAAAGAATGATATCTTTGAAAACCTTCTTCTCCTAAACCATTAGGCCTAGAGCTTTTATATTTGGTATTTATTGCTGTCTATACTTCAAAGCATTGCCTTATTCAGGAAATTAGGGTTATATGGTGGGATCATCAATATACCTAGGATTAAAAGAGAAAATCCTTAAACATCTTCTCCAAAACAGTTAGACACAGGGCTTTGCCTAAGGCAATTTTCACAGAGAAGTAGTTCTCACAATGCAGCATTGTTTTTTGATTTTTTATTCAAGTGTCAAAATCAGATATACATACTAAAGCATAACCAATTAAAAGGTAATTTGCAGATAACTATGTTTCCATTGAAATGCTTGGTTTTATTACGAACACTCAGGGTTTTCTATTCTTTGAATTTGGTCCACCGTTTTTTAGAAAAGACCCCCAAAAATTAATTTGGCATCCTTCTTTGTCTTATTTGAAAGGGTCATAGTATGGTAAAATTGCACCAAGTTTTGAAAGTAGAGGGGAAACCCTGAACACTGCTTTGATTAAGCCAACTCTATACATTGAGATTCAAACTTTTAACAATTAATATACATCCAGTATGACGATCGAAATTGTGGTTTTTGGAAAGTAATCTAGTTTTGTTTTAAATCAAAACATAGAGTTAGGTTTGTTTGCTGTTTTAGAGTAGAGAAATGTGTTAACAATCTCGCTTGAGGACTGATTCTGTCTAGATTCTAATTGACTGGAAAATAGTGTTTAACATGATTTTTAAATTAACGAGCAAACTGAACCATAATTGTCCGGCAGATATTATGTCAATTGTTTAATCTTTTCAAATGATAATTACCAACTTTCAGTTACTTTATTTAGTGATTTTATTTGATATGAACTTTTCATATATTTGCCATGAAGTCTAACCTTTTGAATTGCAATGAATAATTTCATAGACTGCATGAACTGTGAGCCTTTAGACCTGCCTGAATTCTTACCAAAACTAAAAATAGTGTTTGAATGAGCTATCTTCTTGTTTATCATATACCATGAGCATGAACACTTTCTGTGTGTATTTCTATTTACTTATCGTCCCTTCTGTAGCACATGCCCATATGAGCGACACCCCCATTAGTTGTTACAGAGGATAGTGCAAGTGTACAGTACAAAACTGCTGAAAGCTCCGCCTGGTTTTTAGCTCCACTGGCTGAAAGCTAGCGAGCTATTGTTATAACGTTGTGTCTGTTGTGCGTCTGTCCATCCGTCTGTAAACTTTTACTCCTCAAAAAGGACAGAACAGAATTCAACCAAATTTCACACAAATGATACCTTGGTGACCCTTTATCAGATTCTTTCACAGAATTTTGATCAAATGAAAAGCATGGCTTTTATTGGTGGGCTAATTTCCATATATGGTGAAACTTCTTCTCAGAAACCAGTGGATGGATTTCAATTAAATTTTACAGGAATTATATTTGGGTGACCCTTTATCAGATTCCTTCAAATAATTTAGATCAGATGCACTGCTGTCAATAAGGACCAATATCAGGAATTTTAAGTTTCAATTTCAGTAAGTTTTCACAAAACAAAGAATCTTTCTCAACCTCAACCATACCCCCCTCCAAAAAAAAATAAAAATAAAAAAGATGAAATGAAAAAAGATACATCAAGCCATTCTTTTCCATCCTTTACTTATAGTCCACAAATTTCAGAAAACAATGTGGTAAAAGAAGAGTGTGTTTCTTGAGAAATTTCCATATATGGTCAAAACTTTGAAAAAAAACAATTCTCAGAAACCAGTGAATGGCTATCAACCAAATTTCACTGAAATGATCCTCTGGTGACTCTTTTTCAGATTCCATCAATTAATTTTGAGTGGTTGAAAACATAGCTTTTATGGTTGTGGCTTATGTCAATATTTGGTATATATAGTGACTTTTTTTATTTATCAATACCTTTTTCATTTGAATCCGTAAATGAATTGACTCTTGTAAAACACTGAAACATTTAAAAAGATTCTAAAAGATTCCATTGACAAGATTATTTGCCACAGATGGTGAATATAATTTGATATATATTGAATTCCTGAAAACACCATTTGTTTAATGAGTGCAATCATGCCTGTGGAGCAATACAGGCGCTCAAGCACCTGTAGTTTAACTTGCTTAATGGATAACACCATCACAAGGGGCCTTTGTTTAATGTTTCATCCGAAAGACAATCAATTTGTTAGTTGATATGGTCAGCCTAGGGCTCGAACCTGTGATCTTGAGGTTTGAACACTTTCTAGCCCCCAAATCCTTTTTTATACAAAAATCCTGCCATCACCTTGATAGGTTGACCTGTATTAAGCAAGCACCTATCTTAAATAAGCAATTTTGGTAATTCCCTTTACTGCTTGTTGTTTTAACAGTGTCTGTCTGTCAATCTTTCTGCCAGTGTATTAAAGATTTTCTTGTACCTTCAAAATGATTTTAGGTACAAAGCTCATATTTGACGTAAATTTACTTCTCATTCTATATGCATCTTTTCGTGTCAAGGTTATCTGATAATGTAAAGTTCATGTATCAAGGTCAAACTAAAAGCGAAAATATAATAGGGGAAAGAGTACATTGTATTCCACATATTAATCTTGTTATATATGGTTTGAACTACCTTAATCATTTCATTAGATAAACCAAACATAAACACTTTGAGGTGAGGTTAGAAGCCCAGTGTTTAGTATATATACACAGATTTTCCAATATTTATTGTTTGTTTTTATTTTGAACAGAATCGCTTGCTAACTGCCATGAAAACCAAGGAGAGTTTATTATCTCCTGAGGAGAAGAAGAGAAACTCCCATGGTCCATGTTTGTTGTACGAGTATAATGATGAACCATCAGGAGTTTATCCTTCCTCACTACCAGATGCCTTTCCTGATATAGCCGTCAACCATTCCATGTAAGAAACAATCTTTAACTTTTATACCCTGGGAAAATAAAATCAATCACCCCACATTTCTTTTATTGGATGCCTCATTAAATATTGACAGAAAGGAAAGCGTTCAGCCTTTTCTTATAAGGTGCTTAATATATTTTATACATACACTTTAAATTGAAGTCTTTTTCTTCTTAGCTTGACTGGATTTGGTCAAAACATTAGGTATTTCTAGAAACAATTTCCTCTTTTCCCACAATGTTTTTAACATTTTTTTTTGGGGGGGGGTGCATCAAAATGGGGGATTATATAGCAAATGGTTTAGATATTATTAACCCATTCACACATGGCAACGCTGTTGGACGCCCCTCAAGAAAAACAACTGAGAAAACATTGTGTAAAATGAAGAAATTGCTTGACACAAGCAATTTCTTCATTTTATACGATGTTTTCTTCCTAGAAAGTTGGAAAAATCTAAAATTGCATAAACTTTGAAATGTTGTCTGCAACTCCTTTCAATTTGGACCAGTCTGAATTTTTCTTGAGTGGGAATGGGTTTAATTGTAACAAGTTTGAGCTAGATCCTACAATATCACTTTCTTTTAAGATTAACCAAGATTCCAAAAGATGGTTTGATCCTACCCTCAGAGAAGCTTGTGAAAGGTCTACTACCCGGTGCTAAGTTGGATGTGTTTTATGCAGGATTTCCTACTCTTAAACATATACAGCATTCAGTAAGTATCTATGTTATCTCTGATTCGTATTGATAGGTTTATTCATATGATATAATGTATATTAACCCTTTCCTGTTCAATCCCTAGTTTATACGTCCCTGTGATTTTATAATTGAAGAAATATTGTAGAAAAAAAAGAAATTGCTTGTTACAAGCAATTCCTTCTTTTCCCACCAAATTTTCTACCCTACTGAATGGTTATGTTACAATTTAAATCCATTTTCAATTTTCGTCTGCAAAATCTTTGAACTTGGATTGGTCTTAAATTTTGAAAATAGGAAAGGACTATACTGGATTTCCTACACTTAAACATATACAACATTCAGTAAGTATCTAAGTTATCGCAGATTCCTAATGATAGGTTTATTCACTTGTTGGATTTATGCTATGTTGGATTTCCTACTCTAAGTCAAATACCAACTCTAAAGATGAGTTTGTTCATATATTAAGACTCCGTCATAGCGCAGTCGGTAGCGCGTCAGATCTTCAATCATATAGTCATGGGTTCAATCCCCAGTGGTGGCACATACCCTTTCCGACATTTGTCTCTCACCAATGGGTGTATAATCATAAACCTAAGTGGGATAGCAGCTGATGGCTAGGAAAGGATGTAGTGGTAGTACTGGTGTGAGAAATACCAGGAATCAATTGTTAGGTTTCCAGCTGCTGCGATATGACTGAAATAATGTTAAAAGTGGTGTTAAACCCCATTCAATCAGTCAATCAATTGTTCATAAGTTAACCCATTCCCACTCAATGACGTTTTTAGAAGACCCCAAAGAAAAAAAGCTTTGGAAAGCATTGTGGACAATGAAGAAATTGCTTGTAAAAAGCTATTTCTTCAATCTCAACAATACTTTCTTCCCAAAAAGTGAAAAAAAAATCCAAAATTTCATAGCTTTAATTTGTCGTCTGCAACTTCTTTCAATTTTGGACCAGTCTAATATTTTGCCTTCTAGTAATGGGTTAACTAATTATGCTATGCTGGATGCACCTAGACACCAGTCAGTATCTAGGTTATCATAGAATTCTAAGTTTGAAAATTTAACTGTTTGTTAACCCTTGTCATGCTGTATAAATTAGCTTACTGAATAGCTGTAAAATCAAAGGACTGAAAACACTGGTAGAACTTGTTGAAAAATCAATATTTCTTTAGGAAATCAATTTCATAAACAACTCCGGTAGGAAAAGTACAAGCAGGAGGTGTAGATCAAGATCAGACTGCACTTATGTGCAGGCTGATCTTGGTCTACACCTCCTGCCAAAACCAGAATATTCCGGGTTCAGCATGACAAGGGTTATATGTATATTATGTTGTATTTCCTACACTTGGGTATATACCTCTGTCAGTAAGAATCTAGGTTATATCAGATTTCCAAGTTAGAATTTATCCATATGTAAGATGTATATAATGCTGAATTTATTGAGGAAACACTTTAGAACATATATGAAATGAAGAGAATATTTTTCTGAGTACAATAAGGTACAGTCTAACTTCATTGGCTCAAACATGTTGGGGACTGGCTAATTTGTTCGAGATTTCAGAAGTTCGACTTAATTGAAAATTAGATAAGGCACTATCACTTGTCCGATGTAGGTAGTGTCCAAAATTACTTTCACTTACTTGCTGGACCAGTTTCTAATTTCGTAGAATCCAACATGTATAAATCTTTTCAAACCTTAGCCTGAGAAATTTACAAGTGTTTTTAAGAAATCAGAAAAATTTGGCAAAATTAATTTCACTGAACAAGCATATTAATATGTTGCTTCGTTGAATGTTCATTCTATAAATGGCAGTTACATATGCGGCCTCAGTTACAAATTTCTGTTCTTTAACATAAAGCATTAAAATACTACACATATTTTGTAAACAGGTTATTTGATCTTATCGGAAAAAGACAGAATGCATTCAATAGATCCGGTCCTTGGCGTTGAATAACTTAAGATTTTATCATCAGATTCCCAAGGTATTTTGGAATTGGTACGAAAAATTCTCCAATGAAATAACCTTCTTAGATTTTTTTGTTGATTAATGTGCAAACAATCAAATACCATGTGTTATTATTTCTAAATGATAGAAAAAGGTATTTTTCACAGAACAGGTTTTTTTTATGCACAGTGCATCGTTTGACAATAAAGTGTCATAAACAGATTTACAAGTCGAACGTGTAAGTTGAATGTGTGATAATACATTATACATATCAGCTTATGATTGTCAGAAAAACCTTTGTTTGACTGTTCTAGATGAAATATGTAGTTATTTGTAGTTTTGGACTTTGAAAAAGTTTCGAAAGTTCGACTTTTGCGGTGTACGGGTTTTTCCATGATCGAACACAATGAATCATGAATACTTTTTGTAGGGCTAAGTTTCTTGTTCAAGATTTCCGTTGTGTTCGAGAATTCACGTGTTCCAGTAAATGAAGTTTGACTGTATTTACCTAAAAACTTAATAACCCTGAATGAATACGTAAAGCAACTTACAACTTGATCATACATTTGACACACTTTAGAAATAATTGAAATAGGTAAAATGTTGCAGAGAAAAAGAGAAGGTGCTTTTCTACCATGTACATCACTTACTGTTCAATTTACATATACTTTGTTATGTCGTCCAATAGCTCTGTCATTTTGTACCAACATCTGCATGAGATACTTTTTTATGCCCCTGCCATGTAATGGAGATAGGCCTATAGAGTTACCTCTGTTGGTGTGTATGGGTGTTAGTGTATGTCTCTAATTCTTGTCTGGAACATATCTTCTGCATTAATTGATGGATTTCACATTTGGCACAGTTGTTCCCCTTGATGAGTACTAGTTATGTCTCCTAATACACTGTTTGGGGCTATATAGGACTCAGCTCATTGGTTGGTTCACTTAAGAGATGAAGAGAATATTTTTTTTTCATTGGGGTATGAACCGAAAAAGCTAATCACACTGTATGAATACGCGAAATGGATTCAAACATTGTGTGCTTAGGTTTTTCGGTTCATACCTCCATGAAACAAAAATAGTCTCTTCATTTCTTATGATTTAATAGCATCGAGTGAAAAAAAACAAAAGCTTTACAAATTTTGATACGTTTTTGTATGGGACTATTTTGTGAGGAAGTATACAAAATCGCTGCATGCTCAAAATTTTGTTCATGGAGTTATGATTTTTTTTTCCAATCAGAACGCTTGTTTTATGATAGACGAAACTGAAATAAAATTATTTGTTTGTTGTTTCGTCAGTCTGTAGGTCCCTCTATAGCGTTTTCCTTGTCTGCTGGAGGCATATTTTTGGTGTTCAGGAATATATCAGTGTGTAAGCTCTAACTTTTGATGTTGTTGTAATGATGACAGTAGGATTTGTTCTTCCCTAATTTCTTCAGAATTCTATATAGACATTATACATTGTCTCTGTTTATTTGCAGGCTGAGCTCAAAAAGGAAGGGGTGAAGGTATTCCAGATGAACAGTCGAGGATTTAATGTGATGTTGACCATAAATGAACAAGATACACCTGTAAGCTGTATTCTATATTGGTGACCCATCACATTGAAATGGACTCTCTTAAAAGGGCAAAATGTATTGAACCCTGATTGGCTACTAAATCAGAACCAAGTCCAACCTTTTCTGACTTTAACCCATTCCTACACAATGATGCGTTTTGGCACCCCTGAAGAAAAATTTTTTTGGAAAACATGGTGCAAAATTAAGAAATTTCTTGTTACAAGGAGGTCCTTCATTTTACACAATTTTTTTTACTGAGAGTTGAAAAAAGTAAATTTTCATAAAATTCATATTATTGTCTGTAATTCCTTTCAAATTGGACCAGTCTAAAATCTTGCAGTCTGGTAAGCCCTAATGGTTGCAGTGAGTGCTAAACACTAATTGATAAGCCTCATACGACTCAGCTTTGTAATTATTAGTATTTGTTAAAGGTAATTGCCTGTTGTCAGGGCACAAGTTGAAGTTAATTGCCTGTTGTAAGTGTAAGAGGTAAAATCAGGAATCTGTGACTAAAGTCCTTTTTTAAATCTTAACAACTTTTTAGTTCACTTAAGCACAAAGTGCTCTTGGTGAGCTATTGTAATCTATCAACATTGAGCGTCCGTCCATCTGTCAGTTCGTTATTACAAAAACATCTTAGCCTCCTGAACTAACCCTGGAATTTCAACCAGACTTCACAGAAATGATACTTTGGTCATACTCTTTTAAAATCAGCAAAGAATTGAAATACCTGAAGAACTTTGGCTGCCATGGCAACCGAATGAAAAATCTTCTCCCAAACCATAATGTCTAAAGGTTTGATATTTGGTATAAATCATCATCTATTGACCCTCTATCATAACACTTCAAAGAAATACCATACTCTGATGAGAAGCCCTTTACTGAGAGCTCCCTGATTTTACACAGAAATATAGAAGGAAATCTTTGAAAATCTTCTTCTACCAGACCATAAGGCCTAGAGCTTTGATATTTGGTAAATGTTATCAACTATTGGCCCTCTACCAGAATATTTCAAAGAATTAACATTCTCTGAAAGGTAGCCCTTTTCTGTACAACCCCTGATTTTAGAGGAATAAAGAAGGACATCTTTGAAAATACTCTTCTCCTAAACTATTGGGCCTAGAGCTTTGATATTTGGTATGTATTGGTGTCTTTTGACCCTCTACCAAAATACTTCAAAGAATTACCATACTCTGAAAATTAGCTCCATATTGTAGGATCTTTTATATACCTAGGATTAAAGGAGAAAATCTTTAAAAAATCTTCTCAAAAACATTGAGCCGTTATTACCACAATATTTTATCCAAACCTTAAGCTGCTCAACATACTCAAGGTCATTAATACAAAAATCAATATACAACAGGACAAATCTGAACACCTAACAACCAGACATACAAGTAAAAGTTAGCTTTTTTCTCCTCGTATCAACCCTTTCCCGTATAATCCGAGTTTTTTACGTCCCTGTAATATTTGACTTGAGAAACTTGGGCTTGTCTAAAATTTGGAAAATGATAAAGGGTTAAACCATTTCCACACAATGATGCCTTCAGACACCCCTCAAGAAAAATAATTAGGGAAACATTGTGTATAATGAAGAAAGTTGCATTCAACAAGCAATATCTTCATTTTCTACAATGTTTTCTACCCAGAAACTTGAAAAAATAAAAAATTCCATAAACTTTAAATTGTCTTTGCAACTCCTTTCAATTTGGACCAGTCTGAAATTTTGCCGTCTGATAATGGGTTTAATGATAAGTCTGATTTATAAATCAACTCTTTTCCAGGACATTCGACATATAGCCAAGGACTATTTGGGACAAGAGATATTTGTGGGCTGGCCTCATTTATACGAAGCTAAAGTTGTGGCTGTGTGTGATGACATTACAAGGTAGGTGTTGTATATTGGACCCAAAATGCTATGTGTTGGTGGGGTGGTCAGTGGATGACTTCCAGTATTGAATATCTGTTAATTAGGCCCTCTGTTTGTATGTGCATGTGTGTCTGTCTCTCTCTCTTTCTATCTCTCGAAATTGCTTGTACCAAACAATTTCTTCATTTCTCAAATTGTTTTTCAAAGTTTCTTTTGTTCAATGCATCAAAATGTGAGACTGCCTCATAAAAAGTGAAACAACCTTTTTTATTTCTCATATTGCCCTAGTTGTATACTTGTTAAATCTATGAATAGATATGAAATATCATACGAAAAAAAAAAGTTATTTTCTCTTTATAGCTACAGTCTTGTTGAAAGTAAGGAGACAAAGACGAAGAAGTCGAGTCAACCGCAGAAAGCACAGCTGAAGAAGGAAGAGTGTGATGAAAATACGACCAACACATGGTACAGAGAGGTCCATTCTATCAAGGAAAAGTGAGTATAGAAAATGCATTTTATAGTACATTTTATGGACAATGGACGGATTGCTGCTTCCAATTTACCTTTTTCTGTTTCAAAATTTTAGACCTGTCCAAACTCAAAGATTGTGCAATATGAAATTAATTTTATTTGAAAAATAGTCATTCAGTAGGTTAGAAAACATTGTGGAAAAAGAGGAAATTGCTTGTGACAAGCAATTTCTTCTTTTTCCACAATGCTTTCTCAGTGACGGAAAAACCAGGGTTTGAACGGGAAAAGAGTTCAAAAAGGTTGATTCATTATTCAACCCTCAAAAATCTGAAAATATCCTATTTTGACCTAAAGAAATTTCTTAATACGGGTCATTTGACTGCTCTGTTACAAACACTACCACTAACCCTGTACCAATCAAATCATTTAGGCTAGAAGGGAGTGTTAACCTCCCACATTTATCCCACTTATGTTTGTTTGGCAACCTTAATGTTGTGGCCACAGCTTATTCAATGTAGTTGATAATTTTTTAAATGTCTTGGTAAAATACATTTTTCTCCCATACTCTTTTCTTGAGGGTCATGAAAATGTTGGATTGTGAGGAAATGGTATAAAGAAAACATAGTGTAGAATCTCAACAGTAGGAAACAAACAATAAAGTACAATTTGAAATTATGAAGATGTTTCGTTAAACCATTCCCCTTTTTTAAAGCCCCACAAGAAAAAAAGCTGTGGAAAATTTTGTGAAGAATTTGCTTGTTACAAGGAATTTCTTATTATCAACAATGTTTCCAATCCCAAAGATAAAGATTTTTTTTTTTAAAAAAATTCATCTCCTGAAGATTGTCCTCAGCAACTTCTTTAAATTTGGACCGGTCTAAAATTTTGTCAATTGGTCATGCAGTACAGATCAACTAGTATATTTGAAAGAAAACCACATTTTATCAAAGATTATAGTTCGAAGATGAAAATATGATTAGCTTTTTTCAGAGTGTTTTATGATGAAAAGCTCTGCTGTCCTTTTAACCCATTCCCACACAATCCCCTGAGATAAAAAGTTAGAGAAAACATTGTGGAAAATGAAGAAATTGCTTGATACAAGCAATTTCTTCATTTCCCACTCTGTTTCCTACCTAGAAAGACAAAAATAATTGAATTTTCATCAACTTTGATTTTGTCACCTGTCAATTAGGACCAGTATAAAAAAATTTTGTTTGGTAAAGGCTTAATTGAGTACATGTAGGATTTCATTTTTATGTCCAAGTCAATTAATTGCGTTGGGCTTATAGAGTTACCTGTATCTGTGTATTCGTGTTTAAGTAGATGGGTGTGTTAGTGTGTATGCCCAATTCTTGTCTGGAGCAGATCTTCTACATTTATGTGATGAAGAGAATGTTTTTTGTTTTCATGGAGGTATGAACCGAAGAAACCTAATCACACTGTATGAATACGCGAAGCGGATTCATACATGTGATTAGGTTTTTCGGTTCATACCTCCATGAAAACAAAAAATGTTCTCTTCATTTCTTATAATTTAATAGTATCGAGCAAAAAAGCCGAAACCCTACATGTTTTGACACCTTTTTGTATGGGACTATTTTGTGCGGAAGCATTCAAAATCGCTGCGTGCTCAAAATTTTGTTCATGGAGTTATGAATAATTTTTTCGACCAATCAGAACGCTGGTTTTTGATAGACGAAACTAAATATTAAATTATTAATAGATGGATTTCAAAATAACTTGGCACAGTTGTTGCCCTTTGAAGAGTAATAGTGTCATGCATAAAGTTCTGCTTGATACTCCAAGTTCAAGGTCACAACTGAAGGTCATGTGGCAAGCAATTATTCGGGGCATCTGTGACACAGTTTAACCCATTCCCACACAACAAAATTTTAGACTGGTCCAAATTGAAAGCAGTTGCAGACGACACTTTTGAGTTGATGATTTTTTAAAGATCTTTGTATTTTGGTGTAGATAATATAGTGGAAAATGAAGAAATTGCTTGTAACAAGCAATTTCTTCATTTTCCACAATGTTTTCTGAATCTTTTTTCCTTGGGGGCGTCTAAAAGCGTCAATGAGTGGGAATGGGTTAAGTAATCTTATACTTTTGGATTTTGATCTAATTGTCAAAATTCAAATTCAAGGTGAATTTTAGTCATATTTTTTAATCTTGCATTTTTGAATATCCATTTCAGATATAAAGATAGATTGGGGATCATAATTGGTAATACAGATATACTGATTAGAGCACTTCCAATGACAGGCAGAAAGTAAGTTAAACTCCAAAAGTAAAGAATCACCAGTATCATTAGAAAAGTCAAATGACCAAACAAATTTAAATCAACCCTTTCCTGGTCAATCCTGGTTTTTATGTCCCTGTGTTTTTATACTTGAGAAAATATTTTTGAAAAAGAAGAAATTGCTCGTAACAAGCAATTTCTTCTTTTTCCACAATATTTTCTACCCTACTTAATGGTTATCATTTAAATAAAATCAACTTTAAATTGTCATCTGCAAAACCTTTGAATTTGGACAGGTCTAAAATTTTGTAAAACAGTAAAGGGTTAACAGATTGCTGGTCATGCCTACTCAGCTACAACAGGAAGTTCCAATCTGATATTAAATGTTGCTATTTTGCAAAATTTATGGCCAGTAACATGTAACAAATAAGTAAAATCATTGGTTGGCATCCTTGTGCCTACAGCTTTAATTCTCCAAACCTATAAAAAAAAATGATCATATAAATGTCTGCCAAGGTAGGAGTTTAAAGTATTTTCAAAGCGAAATGAATGATTTAATTTGTCAATTGATTCTTTGATTGCCGGGATCGATCCTTCAGTTATATGACATCCACATAGTCCCTTTTTGATTTTTTTCCTCACACAGTGTATCTGACTAACTACTGCAAACTCATATTGAATTTACCTATCTGACCATTTTGTACATATCTACCTGTAAAGTAGGCATAGTGATAAACTCATCAATTGAACAACCACTGTAAATTAATCAAAGGTTACGCTACTGATTATGTAGTGTTTGTGGTCCAGAAGTAGAGTGTTGACTTCTGATCGAGAGATCCCTGAGTTCAATTCCCAGGATCTTAGTTCTTTCATTTGCCCAAACATTCAGTGCAAGTACTGGTTTATTGTCAAGGAAACAGAATCCAGAGGGGACTTGTTTCCCAATCAAAGTAAAATGAAGTTTTAACCCTTTACTGAATTGAGAAATTTTGGACCTGTCCGGGTTCAATGATTTGCAGACAACAATTGAAAACTGATTTTATTTGAAAGATCATAATTCAAATAGAAAATATTGTGGAAAAAGTACTTGTTAAAGCAATTTCTTTTTCTTTTTTTGGACAATGTTTTTCAAGTATAAAAACACAGGGACGTAAAAACTAGGGATTGAACAGAAAAAGGTAAAAGCTTAATCACAACAAATGAATGGAAAACTGGAATTTGGGTTTTACATGAACCTTTGATATAACTAGATCCGGGATGTTGTAAAGCATAACACGTAGAAGTAAGGGATTTAAATCATGGATTTATACCCTTAAACAAAATTATAGAATTTTAGACTTGTCCAATTTCAAAGAGGCTGCAGGCCACAATTTATTGTAAGCAAAGTGTTATTATCCAATTGGGTAGAAAATATTTCAGGAAGAAAATGTTTGCAGCAAGCAGTTTGGATTTTTTTCCACAATGTTTTCTCAAGTATAAAATCAAGGGGATATAAAAATCAGGGATTGTTTCAGGGAAAGTTATGTTGGATGAAATTCTTCAAAAGGCTGAATATATGGGAAGTCAATATATTTGTTTAAAGATACCCTCCCACAATTATGACAAAGCAGTTAATAAAATACATAGTTGAAAATGAAGGTATTGCTTATTACAATCAATATCTTTATTTGTAACACTGTTTTCTTCCCAAAAAGACTTGAGATATTGAAAATTCTATAAAGTTGAAATTGTTGTCTGCAGCTTTTTTTGAAATTGGACCTGTCTGAATTTTTAGGTCACCTGACCGAATGGTCATGGTGACCTATTGCAATCATTGTTTGTCCGTCGTCGTTTGTCCGTCGTCCTGCGTCGTCCGTCGTCCGTTAACTTTTAAACATTTTCATCTTCTTCTCAAGAACTACTGGGCGGATTTCAACCAAACTTGGTAGAAAGCATCATTGGGGGATGCCAATTCAAGTTTGTGAAAATAGGGGTTCTGGGGGTCATAGGGGCCCAAATAGGGGCCAAAAAGGGGTAATTTTTGGTACTTCTTTAAAAATCTTCTTCTAATAAACCGTTAATGCCAGAGCTTAAATATTTTGTGTGCATGACAACTAGGACAGGTATATTATAAATTGTGAAATTCATGCCCCTGGGGTCATGTATGGGGCCACACCCAGAGGTCAAAGTTCATCATGTTAAAAAATTCACATTTTCATCTTCTTCTGATGAAGTACAAAGCCAATTTCAAACTAACTTGGTGAAAAGCATCATTTGGTAATGGTTATTTGGATTTGTGAAAATAAAAAGGCTGTGGGGTCAGGGGGCCCTAAAATGGGGACCAAAAGGGGGTAATTTTTGGTAACTTTTAAATATTTCATCTTCTTCTCAAGAACTACTGGGCAGATTTCAACCAAACTTGGTAGAAAGCATCATTGGGGGATGCTGATTCAAGTTTGTGAAAATAGGGGTTCTGGGGGTCATAGGGGCCCAATTAGGGGCCAAAAAGGGGTAATTTTTGGTACTTCTTTAAAAATCTTCTAATAAACCGTTAATGCCAGAGCTTAAATATTTTGTGTGCATGACAACTAGGACAGGTATATTATAAATTGTGAAATTCATGCCCCTGGGGTCATGTATGGGGCCACACCCAGAGGTCAAAGTTCATCATGTTAAAAAATTCACATTTTCACCTTCTTCTGATGAAGTACTAAGCCAATTTCAAACTAACTTGGTGAAAAGCATCATTGGGTACTGATTATACAGATTTGTGAAAATTAAAAGGCTGGAGGTCAGGGGTGCCTAAAATGGGGACCAAAAGGGGGTCATTTTTGGTAACTTTTAAACATTTTCATCTTCTTCTCAAGAACTACTGAGGGGATTTCAACCAAACCTTTTTCTAATTCTTTCAAACAAAATCACTTGTCTTGGTGCTCTTTTACTCAGGTGACCGTTAAGGCCCACTGGGCCTCTTGTTATTATTTCTATTAATGGGTTAAGTAAAAAAAACGTTCAATATGGAATGAATTTTATGAATTATGTTGGTCTTGAATGTTAATCTATCTCTCTTATGATTGTAGATTTCAACAATTAATTATGTGCTCTGAAAAAATAATTTAAGATTAATTATCTCTGTAGGTATGTGTTTGGATCTCATGGTAGAGTCACACTAGAAAAGCAGTTTGGTAATAGACCTGTGCCGTTTGCTTTTCAAGCAACTGTTAAGGTAGGTCAATCTCCTTCACATTTAGCTCTGAAGAAAAGTGCCTCAGTATTAATAGGAAGTGCATCATCCAATACTCAATCAAGTTTGAATGAAATGAAGGAAAGGAGAGTAGTCATAGGTTACATTCGAACAGTGCGCCCTGCTTTTGCTAATAAATTGATGAATCCCTGGTCTCACCCACTTACTCTGCTGGCCACATCCATTGACTCTGACAGAGAGTCTCGATTTGAATTGAACCAAAATCACTGTTTATTGTGTGCGCAACTCCTTCTAAACTATCAATGGGAATGAGCTGAAACTTGGCACAATTACTCCCTATGATGTGTTGTTGTGCATTAGACCTTTGAAATTCAAATCGCTCTAGTCAATCTTGAGTTATCTGGAATAATCTGCCCTTGAATTGACAAAAAAAAAACTTTATTTCTTGTGAGCTTTATTTCTCCTACATTTTGAATGGGAATCAACTGAAACTTGCCACAATGACTCTGTATGATTTCTAGTTGTGCTTAGGACTAAAATTTGTTTGATTTGTCAAATTTTTTGTTACTGAATTATCTGCCCTTAGCTTAAAATTACAGGGTTTTTGTGTGTGTGTGCACAACTCCTAAAAATTCTATTGGATTGAACTGAATCTTGTTATAATGTATCTCTGATATTTAGTTGAGCATAAGACTCACTTCAGAAATTCAAAAAGCTTGGGTCTTTCTAGAATGACCCGCCATAGAATTGATTGAATTCAAATGTCAAGGTCATTTTGAGCTCATAAAACCTAAACTGAACCATCGTAATTTATTTGTCATGATCAGTTTTTCAAGGTCATATTTTTATTGCTTGTGGTGATTACTTTCTGGTGATAAGATCTTTTTTTTTACAAAAATCATTAGCTATCATTCAAGCTCGGGTTACTGAAAAGCCAAGGTTACTGACAATCCCCTTTGGGCATATATGCGCTGCTCTGCAAAGCTCTTGTTCTATCTTATTATCTGAAATCTTTTAAATTTCATAGATGTACAATTTTCTAATATTTGTTTTAGAGCCAGTGATACTTCAATTAAAGAATTGCTGCCCAGGCACTCTAAGATACAACTGGATATTAACCCATTACCAGATTGCATAATTTTAGACTAGTCCAAATTGAAACAAGATGCAGAAAATTTATGAAGTATTAGCTTTATCAATTTTATGGGTTAAAAAACATTTTGGAAAATGAAGAAATTGCTTGTTTTGAGCAATTCTTTCATTTTAAACAGTTTTCCCAGTTGTTTTTCTTGAGGGGTGTCAAAAAGTGTCATTGTGTTGGTGGATTAAATGGTGTTATTTTGAAAATGTATGGCCAGTAACATGTAACCAAATAGTAAAATGCTTTATTGGTAACCTAAATTCCTAACTTTAGCTTGATTAAGCTGTAATTACAACGCTTTAGTCGCAAGGTTAATAAATAATGCATCACATAAATGTCGGCCAATGTCTAGATTCAAAGTTGAATTACCGTCTAAATGATTTGATCTGATTCGCTAAATTCCTCTAAATGATTTGATCTGATTCGCTGAATTCGTTAAATGTGAAAAAAAAAAAAATATTTGTATCCTTGATTCAGGACATCGCTGTACATGACTCTAGTTTCTGTCAGTTCAAGACACTGAAGGAGTATCTACCACAGGGATCTCCCGTCTTCATGTTGGGCTGGCCCCACTATGGCTGTCAGGGGGAGGTGCTGGAAGTGGACCATGAAAGTGGGCGTGTCAGAATTAGCCTATCAATATTTGAGGAGCCAAAACTGACATCAATTATCAATAACCAAACAGTAAGTAAACATTGATTGAAAGTTAACCCTTTCCTGATTTTGAAAACTTTAGACTGGTCCAATTTGAAAGAAGTTGCAGACGACAACTAAAACTGGGTGCAGTTTGAATAGTAACCAACATACAGTTTAGAAAATATTGTGAGAAAAGAAGAAATTGCTTGTTACAAGCAATATCTTCTTTTCCCACAATGTTTTCTCAAGTATAAAATCACAGGGACGTAAAAACCAGTGATTGTACAGGAAAGGGTTAAGAAGACCTAGGTTGTAACCATTTCTTGCCTAGAGACCCTTTTGATGCTCCCACAAAACAAATGCTAAGGGGTGTAATGGAATCAGGTTGTCTGTCCATCATTCTTTAAGTCTATCCATCTGTCTGTGTACAAAATATGATTAATTCTGTGTCTCAAGCTCTGCTAAGATAATGAATATTTATAAATACATACATTAAAATGTATGAATTTTGCAACACAGTTTTGAAGCGTCTACTTCGCCTCAAGAAGAATTATCTCCCCTTGAACCTTTTACAATTACACAACTTAGTTAACATTTGATGATTTGCAAGTATTGATATTGATTTCCCTAGTAGAATAACTGTTTCTCTCTGGTACTGAGATATGTTCCCCCCTGGTAGACATTTAGTTTTTATTTTTCTACTGAAACTTGATATAAACATTGACCATATAATTAAGTTTTAAAGGCGCAATTTTGAAGTGTCAACTTGCCCTGAATGAATAATTATTATACCCCCCCCCTTAACTTTGTTGGGGGGGGGGTATATAGGAGTCAGCTTGTTGGTCTTGTCCGTCAGTCCGTCTATCTGTAGCTTTTTCGTGTCCGCTCAATTTCTGGGCAACCATTGGACGGATTTGATTCAAACTTCACTGATGTAATCAGTATCAAGCAGAGATGTGCATATTTTATTTTGGTTACGGTTGATTTTTGATGGAGTTATGTCCCTTTAATTAAAAAAGTCCATTTCTTGTTATGGCCCTTTTGTAGATAGCACTTTAATATTGACAAGCGCTGTTGAGGGGTATGAGTACGCTTTTCGACAATGTCTAGTTTCCACTTGAACTTGACAAATTTACTTACTTGTAAGTCTTTTTGTGTATGTGGAAAGTTTTGCCTCAATTCTTTTATTACTTTATGAATAAATTTGATTAAGTGTCAACTTAATATTATCATATTAATAATAATTATCATTATAAACCGATCCACTGTAAATGCAAAAGATCAGACTAATCAAGTATTATAACTTTCTCATGACCTCAACTTTAGAGGCAGAGCCATGGCTATAGTGAAGATGGTAGCACAAAGGACTCCTAATCAGGGATTCCTGGGTTCAATCTCCGACAACTTTCCTACAATTGTTTCCCACGTATGGGATGAGCAGCTGCAGGCTTGGAAAAAATGTTGTGTTAGTGTTGGTTTGAGAAATACCAGGAATTCATGGTAAGGGATTCCAGCTGCTGTGATATGACAAATACTGTTAAAAGTGGTGTTAAATCCCATTCAATCAATCTGTTCAAGGTCTTTAGACAAGGTAAAAAAACAAAAGAATAAAGGAAAAAAGTGATGAATGTGTAAAATGACCTGATGTCAATGCATTTGAAATTTACAAGACTGAATCATAAATTTAACCTTTTGTGATATTTTTGAAGGTCAGTTACTTGATTAGTCATATCACAGCAGCTCGAGTACCTCATGATGGATTCCTGGTATTTCTCACAAAGTACTAACACAACATCCTTTCTGAGCCTCCAGCTGCTCAACCCACTTAGCTTTACAAGAAGAAAAGTTTTAGAAAACATTGTGAAAATTAAGTTTCTTATAACAAGTAATTTCCTCTTTTTCCACAATGCTTTCTTCCTCTAAGAAAGAATGTTCTGATTTTATGGCCTAAGACTTTGTACCACTGTAGAAATTTTCAAGCCCCTGCATCAATAAGATCTGGAGCATATTGCTTTGCCAATGTCCATCTGTTTATCTGACCGCGAGTTGTATACTACAACATTGCAGATATATGACTCATATTTGGGTAATGATAGGCATCAGTTGATTGTAAGATCAGGGTATTCCGTCTTGGTCAAGATGGCTTATCAAGGTCATGAGTTTGTAAAATGAACACAAAAACTTTACATTTTTGACGAGCCCGCTTGCGGTGAGCAAGACATAGTTGTCACTTTGACAAGTCGGTGTATGTGGGTTAGTCTGTTAGTCCGTTAGTCTTTCCATCTGAATTTGTCCGGACAATTATTCATACATTTATGGATGGATTTCAAAATAACTTGGCACAATTATTCTCCATCATGAGTAGATGTGCCATTTAAGAGAATTTTTGGTTCAAAACTTTGCGGGCTCGACAGCAGTTGTCCTGGGACAACCATCTAGTTCTCTTATTCAAACACCCTTGAAGACAAGGCTCATATTCAGGTTAAACTTTCCTTGCATTGATAGGCAACAAGCTAAATCGAAGATGTCAAGGTCACTGAACAAGGCTTCAAATTCTGTAAACTTAATGCAGAAACTTAATGTTACGCTCTTATTCTAACCACCGCTGCAGATTCATACCTCATATTTGGGATATAGGTGGCATCAGTTTGTTGTAAGTGAAAGGTCATCCATGAAGGTTAAGGTTACTTACCAAAGTCAACTTTAAGAAATAAGGCTGTTAAGGCTTTGGCATGGTGTTTCACACATACATCTTGTCTGGTAATAGGTTAAAAATAAAATAGTTGGTATCAGACAAATTAATTTGTTTTTTTATAGCATCTAAAGGTAAGATAGGTGTGAATTGTCTTGCTTTTAACCATCAGAAGTTTTGATTTCTTAGCCCATCATCTCAGTTTCACTTTCAAGTTCAATTGATGAATCACAGCTGTCAATCAAAAAAGCGATTGACCAGTCAAATCATTCATTTAGAAAGGAAGAGAACTTTGAACTCCAACATTGGCCAACATTTATATGAAGCATTTTTGTTGGTTTGGTGATTTAAACTTCTTATTCAAGCTAACCAGTCATTTCCATTTTTATACGCCCGTCAAAGACGGGACGTATTATGGGATCACCTGTGGTGTCCGGGCGTCCGGTTGTCCGGGCGTCCGGGCGTCCGGCGGTGTCCACTTCTTTGTCCGGAGCATAACTCTGTCACCGTTAGTCCGATTGACTTTAAACTTGGCAGTTATATTCTTCTCATCAATACGGAGTGCAGTGCACAAGAACAATAACTCTACCTGGCCTATTTTTTGAGTTATTGCCCTTTGTTGTTTTTCATACTTGAATCTTGTCCGAAGTATATCTCTAAAAGTATTATAGCTAGGATCATGAAACTTTATGGGTGTATAGATCTCACCAAGAGGGAGTGCAGTGCACAAGAACCATAACTCTACCTGGCCTATTTTTTTAGTTATTGCCCTTTGTTGTTTTTCATACTTGAATCTTGTCCAGAGTATATCTCTTAAAGTATTATAGCTAGGATCATGAAACTTCATGGGTGTTTAGATCTCACCAAGGGGGAGTGCAGTGCCAAAGAGCCATAACTCTACCTGGCCTATTTTTTGAGTTATTGCCCTTTGTTGTTTTTTCATACTTGAATCTTGTCCGAAGTATATCTCTAAAAGTATAATAGCTAGAATCATGAAATTTTATGGATGGATAGAGCTCATAAGGTAGGAGTGCAGTGTACAAGAACTATAACTCTACCTGGCCTATTTTTTTGAGTTATTGCCCTTTGTTGTATTTCATACTTGAATCTTGTCCGGAGTATATCTCTAAAAGTATAATAGCTAGGATTATGAAACTTCATGGGTGTATAGATCTCACCAAGGGAGAGTGCAGTGTACAAGAACAATAACTCTACCTAGCCTATTTTTTGAGTTATTGCCCTTTGTTGTTTTTCATACTTGAATCTTGTATGGAGTATATCTCCAAAAGTATAATAGCTAGAATCATGAAATTTATTGGATGGATAGATCTCACCAAGGGGGAGTGCAGTGTACAATAACCATAACTCTACCTAGAGTATATTTTGAGTTATTGCGATTTGTTGTTTTTCATACTTGAATCTTGTCCGGAGTATATCTCTAAAAGTATAATAGCTAGGAACATGAAATTTCATGGATGGATAGAGCTCACCAAGTGGGAGTGCAGTGTACAAGAACCATAACTTTACCTAGCCTATTTTTTGAGTTATTGCCCTTTGTTGTTTTTCATACTTGAATCTTGTCCGGAGTATTTCTCTTAAAGTATTATAGCTAGGATCATGAAACTTCATGGGTGTATAGATCTCACCAAGGGAGAGTGCATTGCACAAGAACCATAACTCTACCTGGCCTATTTATTGAGTTATTGCCCTTTGTTGTTTATCATACTTGAATCTTGTATGGAGTCTGTCTCTTAAATAAAGTATAATGGCTAGAATCAGGAAATTTCATGGATGGATAGAGCTCACCAAGTAGGAGTGCAGTGTACAAGAACCATAACTCTACCTAGGGTATATTTTGAGTTATTGCGATTTGTTGTTTTTCATACTTGAATCTTGTCCGGAGTATATCTCTAAAAGTATAATAGCTAGAATCATGAAACTTCATGGATGGATAGAGCTCACCAAGTGGGAGTGCTGTGTACAAGAACCATAACTTTACCTAGTGTATATTTTGAGTTATTGCCCTTTGTTGTTTTTCATACTTTGTTTGACAAAAAATATTCATTTAAAATAACATCAGTTCTATTCAAACCCCCAGTTAATATTAAGCAGTGTGACGGGCGTATCTTGTGACAATTTGGCACCTTGTTTGTTACATGTAACTGGCCTTAAATTTACAAAATAATGGCTTTTGCTATCAAAGTGGAACTTCCTGTCTGAGCTCAGTTGGCATGGCCAGTGATCTTTGAATTCTCAGTCAATCATGTTAACCTTTTCCTGGTACTTTTTTAAATTTTAGACTGGTCCAAATTGAAAGAGGTTGCAGACGACAATGAAAATTGGATGCAGTTTTAAATTAAAACCATCCTATGTGGTAGAAAATATTGTGGTAAAAGAAGAAATTGCTTTTCACAAGCAATTTCTTCTTTTACCACAATGTTTCCTGGAGTGTAAAATTATGGCTATGTAAAATTCGGGGTTTGTCCAGGAAAGGGTTAAAAGACCATGGTTTTGTCTTCTAATCACTTTTTTGAGTTTATGAATTGAATAGAATGATGCTAGCCCATTACAATGATAACCTTTTTACATTCCTCAAGAAAAAAGGCTTTGAAAAACATTGTGGAAAATTAAGAAATTGCTTGTTACAAGCAATTTCTCCATTATCCACAATATTTTTTGGCTCTGCTGTTTTCTGAGAAAATCTTAGTTATCTGCGATAGCCTTGGTGTTGTCGTCATGCAAAAACTTTGACATTTTGTGATATCTCTGGTTCTACTAAAGGCATTCACTTGAAACTTGTTTACTATTAAAAGAGCAACCTATACTATCAAGGGGGATAACTCTAGATGCATTTTGTCCACTATGCAGCGCCCAACAGTAGAGCATAGGCACCCATAGGCGGTGCTCTTGTTACTCTGAACATCAAAGAGTTTTAAGATTCTACTTTAAATTGTTATCTTCAAGCGCTTTGAAGGGCTAAGAGAGCTTGATTAATTGATAGGCAAAAAATTTATGAGCCTTGATTACCACAGAGAATTTGCAGATTTTTGTTGAGACACTCCCCGTTGATTTTATGATTGATGAATCAGTGGCCATGCTCCCTCACATCTGACACGGCAGTTTTACTTTAACCCTTTCTTGTTCAAACCTAGGATTTTTACGTCTCTGTGATTTTATACTTGAGAAAACATAGTGGAAAAAGAAGAAATTACTTGTAATAATTGTAATAATTGTCATTTCTCCACAATATTTTCTACCACATAGGATGGTTTCATTTCAAATTGCATCAAATTTAATTGTTGTCTGCAACCTCTTTCAATTTGGACCGGTCTAAAATTTTGAAAATGGGAAAGGGTTAATATCAAACAACATTTGTTTGCATGATTTATTATCATAAACATACAAAAAAATTAATCATAGATTGGTGACCTTAATGTCATAATTTTAGCTTTAATAAACCGCAGTTGAAGAATTTCACCGGCCAAACCTACAAAAGCCTTAGCATGAATGTCCTTGGTCAACATTCACTTCTGTTGTAAATAATTGATTTAACCCATTCCCACACAGCAGAATTTTAGACTGGTCCAAATTGAAAGAAGCTGCAGACGACAATTTCAAGTTGATGGAATTTTGAATTATTTTGTCTTTTTGGATAGAAAACATTGGATAATGAAGAAATTGCTTGATACAAGCAATTTCTTCATTTTCCACAATGTTTTCCAAAGTTTTTTCTTGAGGGGCATAAAAAGGAGGGATTGAGTTGGAATGGGTTAATTGGTTGATTGATTATTTATTTAAATTGTGGTGATCAATTTTGAACACGCGACTTTGTTCAATTGATTATTTCATATTCACTTAAGTAGACCAAATTAGAAAAAAATGTGATCGCAATTAAAGTTTATATAACATGAAAAATTAGGACTGAATAAGATACAAGCTATGAACAACTTAGAAATGATCAATTATAGTCAACACTCGTTATCTTTGATAGCTGAAATCTCAAATTCCCAGATACGTTGAGGTCATATTGAAGTACCAAGTTGATCCCTTCTTTATTTCATGTAAATCTGATTTTTTATATCAAAACCAGTAAAACAAGCAATTCCTGATGAGTTGTTTTATAGTTACAACTTTTGTGTCAAAATTACCTGTAAAGCAGTCAATATGACTAACAAATACAGTTTGACAAGTTGATTATAATACTGATTAACAAACTTTTGACTCTTATCGTCAATATTTGTCTGAGCCCTAAAATTACCACATGTCACTGTCAAACTATTGGTGACCAAGACAATGTTTGCAGCGTTTTACCCAAATTCAGTCTTCTGGAAAAACTTCTGGTTTGACAGCCTATTTTAAGCTCACCTGAGCAAAACATTCTAACAGTGAGCTTTTGTTATCCTTGAATGTCTGTCGTCCCTGATGCGACATCAATACTCTAGAGGATACAGTTTTGACTCAATGTTGACACTCTAGAGGCCACAATTTTGGCTCAGTCTTCATAAAACTTGACCAGATTTTTTGTTAGAATTATTGTTAGATCCTAAGAATGAGCCCTATTGAATAAAGGAAGGTTCTATTGGAAAACACAGGGAAATGACCGGCTATGTTTTGCACTCTATAGGTCACAGTTTTGGCTGAATCTTCATAGAACTTTTTATAATTTTTTTACTCAAGTTACATTTTTTATAACAAAATTACTGTAGTAGGTGATTCAGGTGAGTGATTTATTACCATCATGGTCCTCTTGTTTTTTTACCTTGAATTTCGATTATCTTGAACTTTGTGCCACGGCCTGCAAAATTTGAGATAACGAGTGTCTACTGTACTTTCATTTTGAAAGCATTTGCTATTTTTCTTGTTTGAATTGAAATTGTCAGACCATGAGAGAGCTAGTTTATATTGGATGTATCATCGGCATATTGCTTGTTAACCCTTGCGATGCTAAACCCAGAGTATTCCAGTTTTAGCAGGATGTATGGACAAAGATCAGCCTGCACATATGTCTATACCACCTGTTTGTCCTCTTTAAGCTAGAATCGTCCATAATATCAATTTCCATACTAAATATTGATCCCAACAACCAGACCTACAGTGCATTCAGCCCTTAGATTTTAATGCATTTTTGATAAAGGATCTTATTCAGCATGACAAGGGTTAACTTGGTCACTCTTCAATGCCAATAGAATTAAATTGAAAATGAAAATGTTTTGTGGTTCACATATCATACCTTTTGTTCTTGATTCATAGACTGAAGTTTTCCTCAAACATCTGCTTGAACCAAGTCACCACACAACCCCTATTTTGACATTTTTAAAAAATGATATCTGTTGAATTGTGGGAAAAGGAGAACAATATTTTTTTCTTTTTCTTGCATTGTTTCCTTATCCTTTAACTCATTCCTACACAATGGCGCTTTTATACCCCTGAAAATGAAAGCTTTGGAAATTATTGTGGAGAATGAAGAAATTGCTTGTTACAAGCAATTTCTTCATTTTCTACTATGTTTTCTACTCAAAAAGTTGAAAAATTTAAAATTTCATAAGCTTTAAATAATCGTCTACAACTCCTTTCAATTTGGACCAGTCTTAAATTTGGTCATCTGTTAATAGGTTAAAATATTGTGAATGGCTTACAATTATTCTGATTTATTAAACTTTGGCATTGTCCTACAGATGCACATCTTTAGATAACTATTATATATTTTGAACATCACCTGAACATTAGTTTCCTAATCATGAATTTTCCTCCCATCCTTCATACATTTGAATACTGTCTGCTATGCTGGCCTATTTGTTTAACCCATTCCCTTTTTTTTTTTTTAGCTCACCTGAGCACGTAGTGCTCAAGTGAGCTATTGTGATCGCCTTTTGTCCGGCGTGCGTCGTGCGTCGTCCATCAACAATTTCTTTAAACGACATCTCCTCCCAAACCACTGGGCCAATTTGAACCAAATTTGGCAGAAATGTTGCTTAGGTGGTCCCCTTCAAAAATAGCCAAAAGAATTGAAATCCGTTAAAAACTCTGGTTGCCATGGCAACAAAAGTGAAATTTTAAAATAATCTTTAAAAATCTTCTTCTCCTGACCCAGAAGGCGTAGAGCCTTGATATTTTGCATGAAGCATCAGTATATTGACCTCTTTCAAAATAGCTAAAATCATGATCCTCGGGTCCCAAGGGGCAAAGCCCCAGGGGGGGGGGTTTATAAAGAAATAAAGAACGATTTTTTAAAATGACATATCCTCCCAAACCACTGGGCCAATTTGAACCAAATTTTGCAGAAATGTTGCTTAGGTGGTCCCCTTCAAAAATAGCTAAAAGAATTGAAATCCGTTAAAAACTCTGGTTGCCATGGCAACAAAAGTGAAATTTTAAAATAATCTTTAAAAATCTTCTCCTCCTGACCCAGAAGGCTTAGAGCCTTGATATTTTGCATGAAGCATCAGTATATTGACCTCTTTCAAAATAGCTAAAATCAGGATCCTCGGGTCCCCAGGGGCAGAGCCCCGGGGGGGGGGGGGTTGTTATATTGAAATAAAGAACGATTTTTTAAATGACAACTCCTCCCAAACTACAAATTTGGCAGAAATGTACCTTAGATGGTCCCCCTTAAAATTAGCTTAAAGAATTGAAATCCATTTTAAACTCTGGTTGCCATTGCAACAAAAGTGAAATTTCAAAATAATCTTTAAGAATCTTTTCCTCCTGACCCAGAAGGCGAAGAGCCTTGATATTTTGCATGAAGCATCAGTATATTGACCTCTTTCAAAATAGCTAAAATCAGGATCCTCGGGTCTCCAGGGGCCGACCCAGGGGGGGGGGGGAGGGTATAGGCATGAAGCATCAGTTCACAGACTTCTTTCTTATTTCTGAAATTATGACCCATGGAAAAAGTTTTTTCCTTCTTTCAAATCAGCACTAAAGCCTTGGAATTTGTAATTTAGACTTGGATCCCCAAGTTCATAGTGTTTATATGTAATTTTGGCCCACTTGTTTCATAATCCTAACCTTAACATGAAATTAGACTGTTGAAAGAAAAAGAGCCTTTATCTCAGGTGAGCGCCCCAGGGCCAACGGCCCTCTTGTTTCTATTTTTAGACTGGTCCAAATTGAAACAAAATGCAGACGACAGTGAAAATTGGATTCATAATTTGGTGGAAAATATTGTGAGAAAAGAAGAAATTGCTTGTAACAAGCAATTAATTCTTTTTCCAAAGTGACCCAAAATTTCGGGTTTGACCAGGAGAGGGTTAACCAATTACCAAATGGCAAAATTTTAGACTGGTCGAATTCAAAGAAGTTGCAGAAGACAATTTATGGTTTATGAAATTTTAGATTTTTCAGCTTTAACAGGTAAAAAACATTGACTAAACAAGCAATTTCTTCGTTTTACACAATGTTTTTTCTTGAGGAGCATCAAAAAGCCTCATTGTATGGCAATGGGTTAATCTTTTTATGAATCCTAGCCTATCATATCATGGAACCCACTGGTAGGAGTATTTCATCTTATTCAAAGTTATTTTACCCTTGTCATGCTGAACCCGGAATATTCCGGTTTTAGCAGGAGGTGTAGACTAAGATCAGACTGCACTTATGTGAAGGCTGATCTTAGTCTACACCTCCTGCTTGTACTTTTCCTATCAGGGTTGTTAATGATGTTGATTTCTTAAAGAAATTTAATTTTTGAACAACAAGTTCTATCAGTGCTTTCAGCCCTTTGATTTGACAGCAGTTCAGTAAGGTAATTTATACAGTATGACAAGGGTTAATCATGAATATGAATTTTTGACAGTGTAACATTTATTGGTTTTGCTAATAAAGAAGTTTTGTGTGTAGAAGGTTTTGAACAAAGAATTTGAATTAATCTGCTATTGGATTTAAAAAAAAATCAGCAAACTATCCTGTTCTGTATAATAGTTAATTTAACCACATTTTCACTCTACTGTTTGTCAAAGATCAAATGTATATGGGAAAATGTGCTGTTCTTTTTTTATGGCTGTAAGGTAATGTGAAATTAATTATGTTTATGGTATGAACTTTTCTTAACTTTATGATTTCAGATTAATTTGCAAGCTGATAAACAAGCAAAGTATATGTAGCTAATTTACAAATTCGGAAATGATATATTTCATTAGTTTAACCACACAATCCCACCTTTTTAAGACCATCAAGAACAAAGCTTTGGAAAACATAGTGGAAAATGAGGAAATTGCTTGTTACAAAATGCAAAATATTGTAAAATTTCACTAAATATTGCCGTCTGCAACTTCTTTCAATTTGGACCAGTCTAAAATGTTGATGTGCGGGAATGGGTCAAAGCAAAATGTTTTTCATATGTGATTGATGTTGTATGGTTTGAGACACTCTATTCAATAGGTAAACTTATAATTGACGGACAACTGGCTAAATGTTTTTCATATGTGATTGATGTTGTATGGTTTGAGGCAGTCTATTCAATATGTCAACTTATAATTGGTGGACAACTGGCTAAAACTACAGCTTGAATAAACTGTAGTTACAATGTTTAAGTTGTCAAACCAACAAAAATAACATCCACTGGATTACATTGATAATTGCACTAGTTGGTTATTATTATATTTTTATGATGTCATAGTGTATACACCACAAATAGAATTACTTCTCCATTTCCTGCCTGTTTTATAGAAGCAGTTATATGATTTTGGTGTTTTTTTGTTACTGGAATAACTTTCATTTTTAAGGTCATGGTATAAATGATATATGATATATGTTCTCTGTCAGCTCTGCTGTTTTTTGAGAAACCAAAGGTATCGCTTTAGCTCTAATTTTGTCAACATTGTTGTCATCCGAAAATTTTAACATTTTCCTAAATCTCTACAATCACTGTACTAAGGGACCTCATTTTATGCTCCCAGAAGGGCAAGCATATGGCCACCGCTTCATCTGTCCGTCACGCTGTCTGTCCATCCTTCCTCTGCAATTTCCTCTCAAATCTTGGGTCAAATTGGATGAAACTTCACATGTGAATTACTTATGATATAGCACCAACATATTTTCCCAACTTTTTGATAGCTCCAAGGTCAAGGTCCCCGGTCTAATATAATTGAGCTTATCCATAGCATAGGTCCTTCAATTGTGGATGGATTTCAATATAATTTGGCACAAATGTGCATTATCATGAGTGTATGTACCATTTGAAAGAAATAATCAGATAAGTATGAGATCAAGGTCACAGCTCAAAGTCACATGTTGAAATTAAGCACAATTGGAACATAGTTCCTTCAATTATGGAGGTATATCAATATAACTTTGCACATTATTCTCTTTTATATGTAGATGTGCAGTATTAAAGATAAGGTTAATAATCAAGGTCAAGTTCATATCTCTATGTGTATACAGTGTTGGCATTATGGTGCTTTGTTATTAACTTTAATCCAACTGTTCATTCTAAAAGGAGATAAAAATTTCATAGACTAGTGTCTTGTTTTTATCACTTTCAAATTTATAAGTTAAATGAAATAGATATTCAATGAATACTCATGTAATATCCTATATTTTCTCATCTCAGTGCAAACAAACTCTGATATGGATATGGACTCTCAATAGATTGGCTGTGAAAATACATAAATAATAACCAAAAAAAAATACATCATTAGTATATAGCTGTCTAAGCTAGTAGCCTGGCTCATATATAGTCGCGGCACAACTTAATCAACAAAGAACCAACTTGAAATAAAAGACAAATAAAAATAAAAGATATCATAAAACATTACCTTATTCTCTAATCAATCAATCTGCAACAGGGTTAATGATTTTGCTATTAAACTGCTAGACAAGATTACCTAGACATGCTGACAGTGTCAAGGTCGCCATTTTAAATTGTGACGTCATATTTTCGCGGATAGTGGAAATGTCTTAATATTGTGGCCTGTATGTATCATAAATCAGTGTAGTAACACTAATTATCTTTCAAATGATAAACAGCAATTAATTCTAAAGTAACATTTCTTTTTTAAGGGAGTAACATCAATTATTTTAAGATTAAAAAGACAAATAGCTAAATTCAACTTATTTTCGGTATTTTTTTTTTGTTGGTTTTGCATTGGTAAATACTTTTTTTTATAAATTTCTTACCGAAATACCATACATTGTTGTTTTCTTCAAGTTTGACAGACGATGTGTACTTTGTTTACAAAATTTGCATAAATAAACAACCGGCAGAGGGCGTGTTAAGAAAAAACCCGAGATCTTCCGACTACCTCGAAAAAGTGACGTCCGCGAAAATGCGGAGTTGGACTATATAGATTCAAATTCTGTTCTATCATTTTATAATTAACCCATTCCTACACAATTCTCCTTTTTTAACCCATTCCCAAATGACAAAAGTATAGAGTAGTCCAAATTCAAAGAAGTTGCAGACAACAATTTCAAATTCATGAATTTTTATAATCTTAATCTTTTGGAGTAGAAAACATCGTTAATGAAGAAATTGCTTGTGACATGTGAGCTTTTAAATTGAGGGGTGTTTAATCTTTTCCCATACAAACTCAGGATTTTATGGTGCAGAAATTTTTTACTTGAGAAAACATTGAGGAAAAAGAAGAAATTGCTTGTGACAAGCAATTTTTTCTTTTCCCACAATATTTTCTACCACATAGGATGGTTCCATTTTAAATTGTATCCAATATTCATTCTCGTCTGCAACCTCTTTCAATTTGGACCAGTCTAAAATTTCAAAAAACAGGAAAGGGTTAAAAGCGTCATTGTATGGGAATTGATTAAGCACCTTAATATAAAAGCTTTGGAAAACATTGTGCACAATGAAGGATAGGGCAAAGCTTTTTGCTGATACTTGAAACATGAGATTTTTTAAACTTCAATATTTTAGTCTCTGCCAGTCCTCACTAGTAAACAGATTTTTCCACTTTTTCATTGCCAAAAGAAAACATTGTTTAGAATTGTTGTCTGCTGCAATTTCTTTCAATTTGGTCTAGTCGCAAATTTTGACGGTTGGTAAAAGGTCAACAGCATTTCTCTCTAATTTCTGATCAATCATACTTTTTTTCATATTTCAGTTACATGCTGAGAGGTATATGCAAGGATTTGTTGCAGCCCAGCAGCTTGGAATCAGCTCCAATATTTTATCCAGGATAACAGGAACCATTCTAGTTGGAGCTGGGGAGCAGGAGCTAGCAGAACAGCAACAGAATCCTCATAAAGTGAACATCGGCTTGAATCTGAAGTTTACGAAGAAAGGGGAGGAAGTACCAGGCTACACCAAGATGACAGACGGACAGTGGACATACTCACAGAAGGTCATTGATATTGTGCTGGAGTATTTACAGAAGTAAGTGTTATTTTAGTGCATAACCATAAGGCAAAATTAAAATTGAAATTAGACCAGTCTGAAATTTTTGTGGTCTACTAATTGGTTAATTAATCTAAAACTGAAATGACTCCCTCTAGCTCTGTTTGGTTACTTTTAACCCATTACCAGAAGTCAGAATTTTAGACCAGTCCAAAATGAAAGAATTTGCAGCATATGATTTAAAGTGGGCTCAATTTATAAAATAAGTAATTCCTAGGATAGCCAAAAGTGTAAGAAAAGGAGGAATTGTTTGTTAAAGCAATTTCTCCTTTTCTTGCATTTTTTCAAGCTAAATTTCTTTGACTTATCAAAATGCAGAACCTATGGATATGGGTTAATAATTATTGCCTCAGTCAGCCCAGCTGTAAAAAGGTAGGCACCAGTGTTCACTACATTTATAGGTTAACCCTTGCCATGCTGAAAAAGAATCCAATTTCAAAGCTCTATTAAAATAAAACACTATGACACATTTTCTAGGGTTTCTTTTCCTCAATTGTTCTTCCAATTCAAAAAGAATGATTCTCATTAAGAAGATCCAGTCACCATTTTTTTCATCAGATTCTTTCCATTTTATAGGAATGTGTAGGATCAGTCAGAAAGTGTCTTAGTCAACTCTTAACAGCCCGTAAATGGCATCTTTACATTATCACACAATCCAAGATTTTATGCACCAACAAAATATTGCTATGGAAACTTTATTGAGAAAAGAAGAAATTGTTTATAAAAAGCAATATCTTCTTTACACACAATTTTTTCTGCCTCACTGCCCTTATTTTTCACTTTAAGCAAACTTTGTTTTGTTATCTGCAACCTTACTCAATTTGGACCAATTCTGAAATTGTTGCCAGGTAATGGGATCAAATAATACATAAAATTATCTTTTTACAGATTTCCAGAGATGTTCGATAACATTTGTAAATCCAACAACAAAGGAAATGATATTTTCTATGAGTCACAGCTTATTCCAAAATCATGGTAAGATATCATACTTTTAACCTTTTCCTGTTCCATCCCTGGTTTTTATGTCCCTGTAATTTTATAATCGAGAAAACATTGTAGAAAGAGAAGAAATTGCTTGTAACAATCAATTTCTTCCTATTCCACAATATTTTCTACCCTTCTAAATTTCTTTTTCACTAATTCCACTTTAAATTTTTGTCTGCAGAACCTTTGAGTTTGGACAGGTCAGTAATTTTGAAAAACAGGAAAGGGTTAACACTTTCCTGGATAAACCCTTTATTTTACATCACTGAGATTTAATACTTGAGAAAAAATTGTGGAAAAAGGAGAAATTGCTTATAATAAGCAATTTCTCCTTTTCCCACAATGATTTCTACCACATAGGATGGTTTTATTTGGAATTGCATCCAATTTTCATTGTTGTCTGCATCCTCTTTCAATTTTGGCCAGTCTAAAATTTCAAAAACCAGGAAAGGGTTAATGTGTAAATGTAAAATCAATAACGTTTGACATAACTTACTCGTTATACTCCCTCAAGATTCTGTTTTGGAGGTATATATAGGAGTCAGCTTGTCAGTCGGTTGGTACCTTAAGTTGGTCGGTCCGTCTGTAGCTTTTTCCTTGTCAGCTCAATTTCTCAACAACTACTGAATTGTTTTGATTCAAACTTTACAGAAAGACTCGGTGTCCAGTAGAGATATGCGTATTATGATTCGGTTGCAGTCCATTTACTTTTAATAGTTACTGCCTTTGTTGAAAAATCTTGTCTGCTCATTTTGTCATCAACTACTGCATAGATTTGATTCAAACTTTATAGATAGGCTCATTATCAAGCAGAGATATGCTTATTGTAATTTGGTTGTAGTTCATGTATGTTTTCCAGAGTTATGGCCTTTTGATGAAAATCTTGTCTACTCGTATTCTCTTCAACTGCTGAGTGGATTTGGCTCAAATTCACATATGCACTCAGTTTCAATTAAAGATATGCATATTCCATCTGGGTTACAGTCCATTGATTTTTATTGGAGTTATAGCCCTTTGATATGAAAGCCTATATTCCAGATAGGAAATGTTTTTTATGTTTGAATGAGCTGTGGAGAAGAGGGGGGGGTGTAGTTATTAATCACATTACATGATTGTCTGCTTTGTTAAAACAGCAAAATTTTACACTGGTCCAAATTTAAAGTGGTAGTAGATGACAAAACATAAATTTGAATTGAAAAATATGGGCCATATCAGGAAGAAAACATTGTAAGAAAAGAAGAACTTGCTTGCTACAACCAATTTCATCTTTTCTCCCATTGTTTCCCATACCAATATTTATTTGGCAAATAGAAATCCAGGATCATGCAGTAATCATTTAAAGCTTATAAAGTTTCCCTCAAAAACTAAATCTAGATTGTTTTCATCTCCCTGAAATAGAAGCAATAACTTTACCCATTACCAGACAGCAAAAGTTTAGACTGGTCGAAATTGAAAGTGATTTAAAGTTAATGAAATTTCAGATTTTTTTCAATTTTCTGGAAAGAAAACATTGTGTAAAATTGCTTGTTACAAGCAATTTCTTCATTTTACACAATGTTTTCCCAATTGCTTTTCTGGAGGGGCGTCCAAAAGCGTTACTGTGTGGGAATGGGTTATGGTAGACTATGGTAGGCTTTAAGCATTATGCAGCCACAGTCATAGCGCAAGTGTAGTTTGTAGGATTCCTAGACATGGGGTCCCGATTTAGATCCCTGAGGGCAGAAAATATCCTTTCCAACATTTGTTGCCTTCCAAATGGTAAATAGTCATAAATCTTATTGGGATTAGCAGCTGGAGGCTCGGAAAGGATTCAGTGGTAGTACTGGTGTAAGAAATACAGATATCCATGATTATGTGCTCCAGCCGCTGTGATATGAATGAGATACTATGAAAAGTAGTATTATGAATAGTGAATATTCCAGGGCATAGCATGAGAAGGGTTAAATGTCATGCCCATGTCCACCAGAAAGCACTCATTCAACAAAGCAATCTCAGAGTTTGTATTTACTGAGCAGTCTAATTTACTTGCCAAATTTAAAAAATCATAACAAGGGTTCTAATTGGATGACACATGTATCTCACCCAATCAGATACCTGATTATGAAAAATTAAACATGATACATTTAGACTTAACTTATTCCCACAGAATAACACATTTTTACGCACCTTGAGAATATTGCTTGTGAAAATAATGCTTTTTCTTCAATTTCTTCATTATCCAAAATGTTTTGTATCAAAAAAAGCAAAGATTTTCAGAATTCCACCCACTAAAAATTGTCATCTGCACCCTCTTTGAATTACATTTTAAGCCAGCCTACAATTTTGTTGTGAGGGAATGGGTTAAATTGATAGGTGAATATGGACCCAGTTGAAATAAAAAGTAATTTTCTCTTTCAGTAATTATAGCCTAAAGACTGTAAATGAATACATCAAATCACTACCTTGCAGTAGTATTAAGCCATTGAAATCTGGAGCAGACATTATCTCAGAGGGTACTATATCCGCCCTGCAGGAGGAGGCCAAGAGAGTTGTGGTAAGTTTTGAATTCCAAGATATTGACAAATTGAAAGGGTAAAACTATTTAAAGGGCCTATATATCCATATACCTTTCACAAAAAAAGTTATTAAAGGTATACTGGAATCCGGTTATCCATCCCTTCCTCTGCCTGTCACTGGACACAGTATTGCGTCTGCTTCTTCTTCCACAATTCTTCACAATTCTTGTTGAAACTTTACTGAAATTCCCCACACAATTGAAACTTGTGCACTTGCAGTTTACATTATGAGAAATCAACTATTTCAGGTGTTATGCCCCTTTTAATTATTTTCCAATATAAAGTGTATAGAATAGAAAGTGTGTCCACTTGTTCCACATTTCTTCACCAAACCTGTTGAGAATTTACTAGAATCCTTCCTACTATAGGAACTTGTGCACCTGCAATTTGCATTTTGATTTATCAACAATTTCAGAAATAATGCCCCTTTGACTTATTTTCCTGTATAGAATATATATGAACAGGTTGACAGATTAAACAAAAAAATGGTACATATGGTTATCCTAGAATATGATTGCTATGTTTGACATAGAACAAAATCCATATTTTTATGCCCCCGCATCAATAAGATTGGGGGCATATTGTTTTACCGGTGTCTGTCCATCTGTCTGTCCATCTGTCTGTCTGTCTGCAAAACTTAACCTGCCGAACTAAACATTTTCCTATAAACTTCAACCCTGATTAAGTTACAATGCTAATATTTGGTATGTAGATAGGTCGTAAAAAGGCGCAACTGGGGAAGGTCATTTCATTAAGGTCAAGGTCAAAATTTTAACCCTTTTCCCGTTTCTAGAGAATTCCTGTTTCAGGGCATAGCATTTCACAAACACATCTTGTTTCTTTACAATTAATGCCCCTTATCACTTAAATTTTTTAAAAAAAAAGGCACCCAAAACCTTGTACAATGGATGAATTATAAATGTCATAATCACATTTCAATTTCCAACTATTTCTTTATACAATTTGGCTTCATTATAATATAGGCAGCAGTCATTACATGTGTCAAAATTTGATTACTTCCTTGCTTGTATAGTCTATAGATAACCAATTCTCACACTATATCCTCACTTTTACACACTCCAAGAAAAAGGCGTTTTAAAATATAGTGGCAAAATAAAGAAAGTGCTTGTTATGAGCAATTTCTTATCCAAAATGTTTTCTACCCAAAAAGACATGAGCATTTTAGAATTTCATGAAATAGAAGTTGTTGTCTTAAAAATCTTTGGACAAGTCTGAAATGTTTGTCCTCTGGTTATTGGTTAAAAGGTTTTGGAAATGAAATGACAATATCAGAGCTGGGGTCTTTTTATTGCTTTGTATCTATTTCTAAAGCCTGGTCTGAATTTACTTCATTATGTGGCAAATTTAAGTTGACAAAATTTTAAACTTAAAAGATGTTGAAGAACTTGCAACAATTTCAAGTTAGTGGGATTTAAAAATACTTTGTCCGTTAGGGTAAGAAACTCTCAGGACAAAAACTGGCTTGTCTAGAATGTTGGTCTTGCCTTAGGGAAAAATTGGATATAGTTGCAATGGGTTAAACTCCAGTGATTGCAGGCCAGTGGGGCTATTGTTACGGTGTTTTATGTGTCAGTACAACTGTTTACATGTGTGCTACTGGTTTGACTTCAACTTTATCAGCAGCGGCTATTGTGTGGAGATTGCTGATCTTGCAAATATCTTTCCGATATTTGCCCTCCACCAATAGCTGGATAATCATAAACCTAAGTGGGGGGAGCAAAAAGGAATCAGTGGTCATACGTGTGTGAGAAATATACTGCTGCAATATGACTGAAATACTGTTAAATAAGGCGTTAAACCCCATTCAAACAAACAAATAAACCTTCTTTAACAAATCATTTTCCTCTCACAAATTCCATGAAGTATTCATGTTTTGATAGGAACTCTGATTACAATGGTAACCAAAATGAATAAAGAAAGAAACAACCTTTTAAGAATGTCTCTGGGTCTCTCAAAATCTGATTTATTATTTTTGTTAATACAGGAAGTAAATAGGAAAAGACAGAAAAGAGTAAAAATGCAGGTCAAACCACATCTATTGTTTAGGGTAAGTATTTAACCTCCACCTGTATTTAACCCATTCCCACACAGTTACGCTTTTGGAGGCCCCTACAGAAAAACATTTGGGAAAACATTGTGTAAAATGAAAAAATTGCTTGTTACAAGCAATTTCTTCATTTTTCACAATGTTTTCTAATAAGTAGGTGGAAAAAATCTGAAATTCCATAAACTATTAAGTGTCGTCTGCAACTCCTTTCAATTTGGACCAGTCTTAAATTTTGGGAATGTCGGATTGCTGGTCACGCCAATAACCTCCAGCAAGACAGTAGACAAAGATATTAAGTGATGTCAATTTGCTGAATGCTTTGTTAAAAGCGTACAGAAAATCTTTGATTTGCAACATAAATGTTATAACTACAGTCTTGATAAGCTGTAGTACTGTGGATTAAGTTGTTCATTACCTTCAAATTTAAATGAATAATTTGATTGGTCAATCAATTTTTAGCTCCACTGGCTGAAAGCCAGAGATCTATTGTCAATGTGTATTGTCCATCATGCTTCCATCCATCTGTCCATAAACTTTTATTTTAAAAACCTTCTCCTCAAATAATACAGAAGAGAATTCAGCCAAATTTCACAGAAATTATCCTTGGATGACCCTCTATCAGATTCGTTCAAAGAATTTTGATCGGATGAAAAACACGGCCTAAATGGGCATGTCTTATTTCCGTATATGGTAAAAGTTTTGAAAACTTCTCAGAAACTAGTAGATTGATTTCAACCAAATTTCACAGGAATGATCCTTGGTGACCGTTTATCTGATTCCTTCAAAGAATTTTGATCAGATGAAAAACAAGGAATAAATTGGCATGACTTATTTCCATATATGGCGAAAGCTTTGAAAATCTTCATCTCAGAAGCAAGTAGATGGATTTCAACTGAATTTTCATAAGATGATCATTTGGTGACCCTTTATCAGATTCCTTCAAAAACTTTATTGAATGGAAAATATAGCTTAAATGGGTGGGGCTAATTTCCATATATGGTTAAAGCTTTTGTCAGAAATGATCCTCATTGACATTGTCAGATTTCTTATTTTGTTGGGTTGAAAAAACATACTTTTTATGGCAGAGGCCTATTTCCATCTATGGTATATGATTTATTTGCCAGATATGTCAAAGATGATTCAGTTCAAATTGAATTCCTGAAGACCAATTACTTAATCAGTACATGCAGGCCTGTAGAGAGGTACAGGTGCTCAAGCTCCTCTAGTTTGTTTGATGGTAGTAATCCGTCAATTACCAGACAACAATAGTTAACTGGTCTGGATTCAAAGCAGATGAAAACAGTAATTCAAATTCAGTGCTTAGCGAAAATAAATACCATAAAAGGAAGGAAGCACAAGCACATTTCTCCTTCTCCTGCAATATTTTAATTATTTTTCCTCATTTTGTCAAAATATGGTATTTTGTGTAAATTTTATATAAGCATAATTATTACAGCTTTGGTTAATTTCTCTGTAATTCTAAATCGATCTTCAGTCTCATCAATACTAGGAATTTATTTTCATTATTCAGATGGTTCTCTTGCTCAGTTGAATTAGTACTCACCCTATTTTAACCCATTCCCACACAAGCCCTCCTTTTTACGCCCTTCAAGAAAAAAGCTTTGGAAAACATTGTGGAAAATGAGGAAATTTTCTAACCTAAAAGACGAAAACATTTCAAACATCTACATCTTCTTTCAATTTAGGCCAGTCTGAAATTTTGCTTTGTCGGAATGGGTTAAAGAAAATATCTCAGATTTACTACAAACATTAATAGGTTAAGGTCAGTTACAATGTCATGTAAAAGCATTAGATTTTGGATCTGTCATAAAATTGTCTAAGCCTTGATCCAAGCCTTGTCTAGAATAGGAAAGTTGTAAACCCATTCCCACACCACTACTGTTTATTACGCTCCTCAAGAAAAAAATCTGTGAAACCATTTTGGAGAATGAAGAAAGTGCTTGTCACAAGCAAATTTCTGTATTATCCACAATGTTTTCTAGCCAATTAGGCAAAGATATTTTAATTCCATAATCTTATGATTAATGTCTTCAATGTCTTTTAATTTGGATCAGTCTAAAACTTTGTTGTCTGGTAATGGGTTAAGTAACCATTTTCTTTTGAAGTCAGGACACAAAATAGAATTATGTCACAAAATAAATCTTTTTTCTCTCATAAACATTTAGAATCGTAATTGGGACACATTGAAAAAACAGTGCAACACCATGATATGGAGGTCAGATGATATCGCTCAACCCATTCCCACACCATCCCACTTTTTTACAAGAAAAAGCTTTGGTAATGAAGATAGTGCTTGTAATAAGCAATTACTTCTATATTCACAATGTTTTGTAGCTTAAAAACAAAATATGTTCAATTTCACCAACTTGAAATTTTTGTCTTCAACATTTTTCAATTTAGACTAGTCCAAATTTTGGTCACATGGTAATGGGTTAAATTTCAAGTGCTCAAATTTAAAAGAAGATGCAGATGACTTATCTCAACTTCAAGATATTTTTTTCTTTTGGGAAAGAAAAAATTGGGGGAAATTAATAAAGTGCTTGTTACAAGTAATTTCTTCATTTTTCACACTGTTATCCATATTTTATCTTATCTTGAGGATCATGAAAATGTGGGATTATGTTGGAAAAGGTTAAAAAAAAATTCTACACATGTTTAAAAGAAGAAATTAGTGATGGCTGTCAGCTATAGAAAACAATTACAGCTATTAACTACAAGTATATCCCAACCTATTTTTACTGTCAACAGCATGTGTCCACTGGTGGTGCAATCATACCGGACTCAACCACAACATATCAGTTATTTGACCGTGTAGTTAATACCCGACAAGGATACGCTGTTCCGTTTGGTTTGAGAGGGACTGTGGTTGGAATACATCCAGCTGATGTTGAGGTCAACACAGTGTATGAGGTTATATTTGATGAGGATTTTATGGGTGGAATTTCCATAAGGTATGTAGATTTTGCGAATTTATAAAATTCAGTACCATCAATGTGAAAATGGAATTTTAAAAGTATTAGAAGACTAATTGGTCTTTTAATTGGCTGATTTTTTTTTTAAATGGCTGAATTTTTTTTAAATGAAGTCTGTACTTTAATGTATAAGTTAGTTATTTCATTTTTGTCTCAGTTATTAGAATTAGATGGAAGGAAAATATTGAAATTGATCTACATTTCAAAAGGGATTGAATTATTGGTTGATAGATTTGTTGATTTAATGATTGATTGATTGTATGGGGTCTAACATCCAAACCAGACTCAGGAAGCCGGGGAACTAATCAGTGACCTCTGACATTGGAGTCAATTATATTACCACTTGACTGACTCTGTAAACTTCAAATAAGCTAACTTTTAGAACAGATGAAGAAAAAGAACAAAATGCACGTTAAATATATTGATTACTTTACCACCTGTGTGTTGACAGTGTTTCATTGAATGATTGCATTTTGAAATTAAAAAATTCCACAACATATTCTAGTCACAATCCCACTTTTTTACACCTTTAGGAACTGAAGAATTTGTTACAAACAATGTGTTCTTTATCCACAATGTTTTTTACTCCAAATTTTTCCAGATTTTAAATTCTATATATTAGTAATTGATTTCTTCAACTTCTTTGAATAGGGGACAATTCTAAAATTAGTTGTCTGGTACAGGGTTAAGATTTTCAGACAGTGCAGTTATTTCATGTATAGCTAAAGGTTCTTGTCCTAATGGTAGATTGACAATGACCTCTGTACAGAGATTAGTCACGAACAAGTTTCTCTCTCTTTCTAAGTGCTTTATTTATGTTAAGTGTTTTTTGAGCTGGCATGGTTTTAGTAAAATCATGTAAAACTGTCATAAATTTGGTTGTTTAATTTCAAAATTAGTGATACATTTATCCTATCAGGATATTTAATATAAATTTTTACAATGATTGTGTAATTCAGAGATTCTTCAAATAGAGGGTACAGAATGCCTCCTTCTTCATTGCTGAACCTTACACACGGAGAGAGAAAGAATGGAGTGAAACCTGCTTACACCCAGCCTGATCCTAATACACAAGCTCAGAGCTCTCATTATAATAGAAATACGACAGGGAATCGAAATTACTCCGAGGTCACTGCTGGAGGTTATGGTTCAAGGAACCAGTATAATCAAGGGTATGATGCAAGGAACCAGACAGGATATGGTGGTTACCAGGACAACAGGGGAGGTAATCATTCTGTTTTCCATGAATCTTATTCCTACAGTAATTGGTTGATAGAGAGCAAACATCTGAATTTGAAGGAATTTTAGCATGACTGTTTAACACTACATGGTCATTACTTTTCACTGCACAAGAATTTTGAAATGTTGTCTGTTACACATTTTGATTTTGACCAGCCTAAAATGTTGATGTCTGTTAAAACGTTAACAGTTATTCATGAAATGAAAATAAAAGGAGCAACTATTTAATTGCTTACTTGCCTTTTTTGTTATGACTTGTAATTGCAGGTTACTATGACAATCAGAGAGGAGGAGGTGGAAGGGGTCAAGATGACAGGTACAAAAACTCATGGAGTTCATCCCAGGGCAATGGGAGGCCCAGTCAGGAGGGTCACACACCTCTCAGGAGAAATGAAAATAGGGTCAATAGAAATTCACAGGTACAGTCAATGATTTAGCTGTTGTTTCAGGCTAACGCTGAAAAAGGGGGGGCATATTTGAGGCAGAGGTTTTTGTGTCCCTACAGAATGCATTTTCCTGGATATACCTAACTGCCCTTGTGTTTGTCCATCTATCTATCTATCCATTTGAGCATTTTTTTGTAAAGACAGCTTTGTGGCTCAAACTCCTCCCAAAGTTTTGCAACTATTATTAATTTTTATGCCCCAGCATGGATAAGTAGGGGATATATTGTTTTAACAGAGTTTAACTCTTTCCTATCCTATCCCTGTTTTTTAAGTCCCTGAATTTTATTCTTGAGACAACATTGTAGAAAAAGAAGAAATTGCTTGCTTTTGCCCCCAATATTTCCTCACTTACTGTAGATGTTTTTTTGTTGTTTTTTTCAAACAAAATCAATTTTATATTGTCCTCTGCAAAAACCTTTGCACTTGGACAGGTCTAATTTTTTTTCAAAACAGTAAAGGGTTAACAGTTTTTAACAGATGAATAGAAAAAATACTTTAAAAGATTTTTTCTTACTTCCCTTGAAATTGAATAGAAGGAATCTAGTCTAGTGAACAGTCCATGAGAAGTAATCTTATTAGCTAACCTGAGCACGAAGTGCTCAAGTGAGCTATTGTGAACACCTTTCGTCCGGCATCCGGCCGGTGTCTGTCGTGCGTCATCCGTCAACAATTTCTTTTAAACGTCATCTCCTCCAAAACCACTGGGCCAGTTTGAACCAAATTTGGCAGAAATGTTCCTTAAGTGGTCCCCTTCAAAAATGGCTAAAAGAATTGAAATCTGTTAAAATATCTGGTTGCCATGCCAACAAAAGTGAAATTTCAAAATAATCTTTAAAAATCTTCTCCTCCTGACCCAAAAGTCGTAGAGCCTTTAAATTTTGCATGAAGCATCAGTATATTGACCTCTTTCAAAATAGCTATAATCAGGATCCTCAGGTTCCCAGGGGCAGAGCCCCAGGGGGGTGGGGTTTATTTAGAAATAAAAAACGATTTTTTAAATGACATCGCCTCCCAAATCACTTGGCCAAATTGAACCAAATTTGGCAGAAATGTTCCTTAGGTGGTCCCCTTCAAATATTGCTAAAAGAATTGAAATTCATTAAAAATTCTGGTTGCCATGCCAACAAAAGTGAAATTTCAAAATAATCTTTAAAAATCTTCTCCTCCTGACCTTCTCCTCCTGACCTAGAAGGCGTAGAGCCTTGATATTTTGCATGAAGCATCAGTATATTGACCTCTTTCAAAATAGCTAAAATCATGATCCTCGTGTCCCCAGGGGTGGAGCCCCAGGGGATGGGGTTTATATAGAAATAAAGAAAGATTTTTTAAATTATATCGCCTCCCAAACCACTGGGCCAAATTGAACCAAATTTGGCAGAAATGTTCCTTAGGTGGTCCCCCTTTTAAAATAGCTAAAAGAATTGAAATTCATTAAAATTTCTGGTTGCCATGGCAACAAAAGTGAAATTTCAAAATAATCTTTAAGAATCTTCTCCTCCTGACCCAGAAGGCGTATAGCCTTGAAATTTTGCATGAAATATCAGTATATTGATCTCTTACAAAATCGCTAAAATCATGATCCTCGGGTCTCCAGGGGCGGGGCGGGGGGGGGCTATAGGCATGAAGCATCAGTTCACAGACTTTTTGCTTATTTCTGAAATTATAACCCATGGATCCAGAGGGAGGAAAAAGATTTTCCTTCTTTCAAATCAGCACAAAAGCCTTGGAATTTGTCATTTAGACATTTGGATCCCCAGGTTCAGTCTTTATATGTAAGTGTGGCTCACTTGTTTCATAATCCTAACCTTAACATGCAATTAGACTGTTGAAAGAAAAAGAGCCTTTATCTCAGGTGAGCGCCCCACGGCCCTCTTGTTTTATGATACTTCTTTCATTATCTTTGTTCAGGTTAACCCTTTCCTGTTTTTAGCTCACCTGAGCACAAAGTGCGAGGTGAGCTATTGTGATTGGTCTTTGTCCGTCGTCCGTCCGTCTGTCTGTCCATCCACAATTTCTTTAAAAATCTTCTCCTCCTAAACCAGTAGGCCAATCAAGCTGAAACTTTTGCAGGGATGTTCCTTGGGTGAAGTTCTTCAAAAGTTGTTAAAAGAATTTAACACTGTCAAAAACTCTGGTTGCCGCGGCATATGAAAATGGGAATCTTTAGTAATTCTAAAAATATCTTTAAAAATCTTCTCCTCCTAAACCAGTAGGCCAATCAAGCTGAAACTTTGCAGTGATGTTCATTGGGTGAAGCTCTTCAAAAGTTGTTAAAAGAATTTTATTTCGTCAAAAACTCTGGTTGCCGCGGCATATGAAAATGGGAATCTTTAGTAATTCTTTAAATATCTTTAAAAATCTTCTTCTCCTAAACCAGTAGGCCAATCAAGCTGAAACTTTGCAGTGATGTTCATTGGGTGAAGCTCTTCAAAAGTTGTTAAAAGAATTTCATTCCATCAAAAACTCTGGTTGCCGCGGCATTTGAAAATGGGAATCTTTAGTAATTCTTTAAATATCTTTAAAAATCTTCTATCAATATCACAAAAAAGTTTTCATCCAAGGGTCAAAAACGGCCCTGACTAGGGGTCCAAAAATTTGGAAAAACGCAAAATTTGAGCATGTTGAAAAAAATTCTTCATTTTAAGGCGGAGGGCATTTATATTTTGAGTGTAGCATAGCCTGGCTGTTATCTATCAATTTTGATTAAATTATGCCTGTAGGTTAAAAAATACCCCTTCCCTGGGTGTCCAAAGTTCGTAAAAATGCTCAATTAGACCATGTTCAACAGTCTTCTCCTCACAATCTACAAAGTCTAAGGCATTCATATGTGATTTATAGCATAACCAGATCGTTCTCTACTATGTTAGCTAAAATTTTAGCCCTGGAATAAAACATGGCACTGCCCCAGAGGTAAAAAATTTTGGAAAACACCCAATTAGAGCGACTTCAAAGTCTTCTCCTTCTGAAATATAAGATGAAGGGCATTCATATTTGGTATGTAGCATGACTAAATAATTTTGTACTATGTTACAGGAAAATATGCTCTTAGGATAAAAAATGTCTCTGCTCCTGGGATTGAAAATTGCATAATCGCATTGAAAGGATTCTTCTTAAATAGAAATGGAGAAAGTGCTTGCTTTCTCACAATGCTTTTTTAAACCTTTTTCCCTGAGGGTGACAAATTCTGGAATAGTTTGGTAATTGATTAAACTATGAAGCCAAAGGCATTCATTTTCATTTTAAAGCATTACTGGATTGTTTTGTACAAAGCCAAAATCTTATATTTGTTTTATTTATCTTGCTCAAGTTGTGACTTTTTCATACAAAAAAGTACTGTAATTTGAAGATGCCTCAGGTGAGCGATATAGGACCATCATGGTCCTCTTGTTTGAAATTTCAGACTGGTCCAATTTGAAAGAGGTTGCAGACGACTATAAGATATGCATGCAATTTGAAATCTGACCATCCTATGTGGTAGAAAGTATTGTGGGAAAAGGAGAAATTGCTTGTTACAAGCAATTTTTTCTTTTTCCACAATGTTTTCTCAAGTATAAGATCACAGTGACGTATAATCCCGGGTTTGTCCAGGAAAGGGTTAAATATCTAAAGTTTACTATTCATCAGTCTTTGCCCTATTTTTGACTTTTATTCATAGTTTCGATATTTGAGAATATGAGCCAAATGAATATCTTAATCATAATTTTCATTTATTATTCTGTCTATATAAACTACAATTATGAACAGTTTACAAGTGAAAAAATTTTGTATGGTCACAAAAATGAATCATTTCTACTCTACTGAAAAAGGAGAGATTCCCTAAAAATTAAACTCATCCAGCCTTATAAATTTCTATGAAATATGCTTCTGTTATCCGATGACACTTGTGTTGGCATGTTATTTTGAAATTTATTAGCTCAGCTGTTTTCGGAGAAAACCAGAGGAATTGTCATCAACTGAGCGCAGTTCACGCCAGCGTTGGCGTTTGCGTGGCAATCTTTATCCTTGGTCATATCTCTGTTGTTATTGAAGATATCCTCATGAAACTTGGCATTTTTATTGACCATCACAATAGCTATCTGACTATCAAGGGGGGTAACTCTAAAAGCGTTTTGTAAGAGTCATGCCCCTTTTTGACTAAGAATTTTTGCTTTATCCAGCACCTGCAGCCAAGCGTTGGCACCCGTGGGTTGTGCTCTTGTTTTTTGTTTTCTGTTTCGCAAAGCTTTCCACAGCAGGCTTGTTAACTATTCTGAAATTGTTGAAAGAGTAGTCTGTACACAATTTTGAATAATATTTTAGGATTGTTCTTTGGGAAAGTTTTCCTACTGGAGCCATAGAGCCTTAAGGTCTTGGTCACAATAGAAAAGGGTAAAATGTCAAATATTGACATTGCCTCAGTATCTTGATCATTTGTCTAATTCTTATGATATTGTAATATTTTTTTTAGATCTTGATTAAGCCAGTGGTGTGTGCTTGATTTATTATTTTTCACTAAAGGTCAAACTCTAAGCAGAAGGTCAAATTTTGTCTGCATGTTTTGATCATATTGTCCAATTCTCAATATATTACACACTTGTACATCTTAATTCTTACCAGACAGCAAAATTTAAGACCAGTCCAAATTAAAAGTAAACCGTCCATGAGAAATAATCTTATCTTATGATATTGCTTTCATTATCTATTAAAAGTAGTTGCAGACAATAATTTAAAAGTTATGAAATTTTGGATTTTTTTTCCTTTGGAGTAGAAAACACTATGGATAATAAATATTTTATTGAAACAATCAATTTCTTCATATTCCACAATGTTTTCTGAAGCTCTTTAGCTCACCTGAGCACAGCCTGCTCAAGGTGAGCTATTGTGATCGGTAATTGTCCAAAATCTGTCTGTCCGACCGTTCGTCTGTTCGTCCATAAACAATTATTAAAAAATCTTCTCCTCCTAAGCCATAAGGCCTAGAGCTTTGATATTTGGTACATATCATCACTGATTGGCCTTCTACAAAAATATTTCAAAGAATTACTGTACTCTTAAAATAAACCCTTTTCTCTGAGATCCCTGATTTTACAAAGGAAATCTTTGAAATACTTCCCCTAAACAAAAAGGCTAAGAGCCTTGATATTTGGTGAGTATCATCACCTATTGACCCTCTACCAAAATACTTCAAAGAATTATCGCACTCTGAAAATTAGCCCTTTTCTCTGAGATCCCTGATTTTACAAAGGAATAAAGAAGGAACATTTTGAAAATCTTCTTTTCCCAAACTATAAGGCCTAGAGTTTTTATATTTGGTTAGTATCATCACCTATAGACCCTCTACCAAAATACTTCAAAGAATTATCGCACTCTGAAAATTAGCCCTTTTCTGTGCAATCCCTGATTTTATAAAGGAATAAAGAAGGAACATTTTGAAAATCTTCTTTTCCCAAACTATAAGGCCTAGAGTTTTTATATTTGGTAAGTATCATCAGCTATTGACCCAATACCAAAATACTTCAAAGAATTTCCGTATCCTGAAAATTAGCCCTTTTCTGTGGCATCCCTGATTTTTCAAAAATCTTTGAAATCATCTTCTCCCAAAAGAATATGCCTAGAGCTTTGATATTTGGTACATATCATCAGCTATTGGCCCTCTACCAAAATACTTCAAAAAATTATCGCACTTTGAAAATTGGCCCTTTTCTGTGCAATCCCTGATTTTATAAAGGAATAAAGAAGGAAATCTTTGAAAATCTTTTTCTCCCAAACGTATAGGCCTAGAGCTTTTATAATTTCAATTATCATCAGCTATTGACCCTCTACCAAATTACTTCAAAGAATTACCATATTCTGAAAATTAGCCCTTTTCTGATTGATTCCTAATTTTAGATAGGAATAAAGAATGATATCTTTGAAAACCTTCTTCTCCTAAACCATTAGGCCTAGAGCTTTGATATGTATTTATGTCTATACTTCAAAGCATAACCATATTCAGGAAATTAGTGCTATATGGTGAGATCATCAATATACCTAGGATTAAAAGAGAAAATCCTTAAACATTATCTCCAAAATAATTAGACAGAGGGCTTGGCTAATTTGTATATATCATAAAGCCATGAACCATCATACTCAGGGGAGTGATTTAGGACCATCATGGTCCTCTTGTTTTTCTTTGGGGTATCTAAAAGTGTCATTGAGCAGGAATAGGTCAATATAAGCAAGTAAACTCTGCTTGATCTAGGGTTTTTTACCACAGGTCATGGTCTAGAAGGAAGGTCAAGTGTTAACTAATTACCACACAACAAAATTTTAGACTGGTCCAATTTCGAAGACGTTGCAGACAACAAATTTTATTTGATGATATTTTGGGTTTTTCTACTTTTTCGTAGAAAATATTGTGGGAGATGAAGAAATTGCTTGTGATAAGTAACTTCTTCATTATCAAAAATGTTTTCAAAGGCTTTGTTGTTGTTTTTTTTTTTTTTGTCTGAAAACTTCACTGAGTAGGAATGGGTTAAATATTTTATTTCATTTATCCAAGTCTTATATCACTTTCTATCACCTGCAGCAAAGCATTGGCACCTGCATGTGGTGCTCTTGTTATTTTAAAATGACTATTTAGATAAAAACGGTAAGTAATGAATAGCCATGTAATATCCGAAATTCATTTTACAGCCACCTGAGGACAGGGAAGATCTATCTGGTAAAATATTTAATGGTGGAAGTTCTAGTGGTTCTCAACCTACGTTTGTGACACCAAAACTGACGAGGAGTAACTCTGGCACATATCCTATAGATTCTACATCTGGGAGTTCTGCTAATACAAAGGGAGGAATAAAGACTGTCCAGGTAAAGGGCTTTATTTTTCTTTTTAGCTCACCTGAGCACAAATGATCATATGAGCTAGTGTGATCACCTTTTGTCTGGCTTCTGTTCGTTGTGCGTTGTCCATCAACAATTTCTTTAAACAACATCTCCTCCCAAACCACTGGGACAATTTGAGCCAACAAAAGGCAACAAAAGTGAAATTATAAAATAATCTTTAAAAATCTTCTCATCCTGACACAGAAGGCGTAGAGCCTTGATATTTTGCATGAAGCATTAGTATACTGAACCTTTGGGTCTCCATGGGGGAGCCCTAGGAGGGGGGGGGGGGGAGGGAATAAAGAATGATTTTTAAACGACATCTCCTCTCGAACCACTTGGGCAATTTGAAGTAAAAAGTTTCAGAAATGTTCCTTAGAAGGTCCCCTTTTACCTTTTAAAATAGCTGAAAGAATTGAAATCTATTAAAAACTTTGGTTTGCCATTGCAACAAAAGTGAAATTTTAAGATAATCTTCAAAAATCTTGTCCTCCTGATCTAGAAGGTGTAGTGTCTTGATATTTTGCATGAAGCATCAGTTCATTTACTTCTGTCTTATTTCTGAAATTATAACTCGTGGACCCAGAGGGAGGAAAAAATACTCTCCTCCTTTCAAATTAGTCCTATACTCTTGGAATTTGTCATTTAGACTAAAGACAAGATACAGAGCCTATATATGTGTAAATTACAGCCATTTGTATCATAATCCTATCCTTAACATAAAATTAGAATGTTTAAAGAAAAAGAGCCTTTATCTCAAGTGAGGGCCCTGGGGCAAATGGTCCTTTTGTTTGATGTTGTTCATGTTTAAGATAACCAAAGTTTGAGGTAAAATAAAGGCTGTCAACCTGAATTTACCAGATATCACGGTTTGGGTAAAACACTTCAAACATCACTGCGGTCATAAAATGTATTTTTCCTGTGTCGTCTTATATGCACTGAAAATGGTTTGTTTGACAGAGATATGCTGTATATTAGGTTTTTCACATGCCAGACAAACTTTGATGATCAATTTAATCTGATTTGTTTATCAGAATTATAACTGCCTGATCAAACAGTATTTGTTAGTTAGATTTTCTACGCAACATTATCAATCTTGACATGAAAATTGAAATAGGACTGAAGAAACTCTATATTACAGGAATAGGGGGTTCCACTGGTTTGAAACATTGAGTTTTATCTAAAATAAAGAAGGGATAAAGTTTGGACTTGAAGTGGCCTTCTTTGGGATAAGCTTGTCTTAACTGAGTCTAAAATAAAAAGTTGTTACCAAAGCCTTGTTAAACTTGATAAATTTTCTATCCAAGAAAAGGTTTAACCCTTGTCATGCTGAGCCTGGAATATACCGGCTTTGGCAGGAAGTGTAGACCAAGATCAGCCTGCACATAAGTGCAGTCAGATCTTGGTCTACACCTCCTGCTTGTAATTTTTCTGCCAGAGTTGTTTATGAAATTGATTTCTACAAAAAATATTGATTTTTGAACAACAAGTTCTATCAGTACTTTCAGCCCTTTGTTTTACCAGTAATTCAGTAAGGTTATTTATAAAGCATGACAAGGATTAAGATAAGGTTTCCTCAGAACATATCATTTAACAGTTTTTTATCACGCCCCCCACCATATAATGGCGACAGGTATATAGAATTTCCTCTGTCCGTGTTTGAGAGAATGTGTGTTTCCACTTCTTTTCTAGAGCATATCTTCTACATTTAAGAGATGAAGAGAATATTTTTTGTTTTCATGGAGGTATGAACCGAAAAACCTAATCACACTGTATGAATACGTGAAGCGTATTCATACATTGTGTGATTAGGTTTTTCGGTTCATACCTCCATGAAAACAAAAAATATTATCTTCATTTCTTATAATTTAATAGCATCGAGCGAAAAATGCAACAACTTTACAAATTTTGATTCCTTTTTGTAGTGAACTATTTTGTGTGGAAGCAAACAAAATGGCTGCGTACTCAAAATTTTGTTCATGGAGGTATGAATTAAATTTTTCGACCAATCAGATCACTCGTTTTTGATAGACAAAACTAACATTTAAATTATTAATTGATGGATTTGAAAATAATATGGCTTATTTGTCCCCCTTGATAGGTACTAGTGTCATGTGTTAAGTTCTGTTGGATATGTCTAAGTTCAAGGTCACCACTGAAGGTCATGTAACAAGCACCTAATCCTTTACGGCACAATAACACTTGTCTTCCCCAAACAAACCTTTTAAAATGAAGAAGTTACTTGTTTCAAGCATTTTCATCATAATCCATAATGTTTTCTACCTCAAGAGACATCTCCTTAAAATGTTGTCTGCAACTTCTTTCAATTTTGAGCAGTCTCTTTGCCATGTAGGATTGGGTTTAGTGGGGGCATCCATGTCTGTGATACTTTTCTAGTCTTACACATATTATTTGTACCTTTAAAAAATTCCTAGAACCCTAGAATTGATGGATTGCTTTGGAAAGCTTTGTGGTAAATGAAGAAAGTGCTTGTTACAAGCAACTTCTTCATTATCCACAATGTTTTTATCCCAAACATGGAGATACAGTAAAACCCTTCTAATACGACCACTTGCGGTACTTTCTGAAAGTGGTCCTTATTGCGGGGTAATCGTTATACTGAGGTTTGGTCATTTGATGTCAAGTAATTCATGTTAAATTTTATCTTCGTTATTTAAATTTATTGATACTATACAAAGAAATAATAAACTGTAAGAACATGTTTTACAGCGGAATCTTGCTATTTTCAATGATATGTTTTACTTTCTCTCTTCAATCATTTTGGTCTGATTAAGAGGTCCGACCTCAGATTATTAATTCGTAAGTACAGGTCCAAAGTGTCCAACTGTCGAAATCATACCATCTATGATGCGAATACCAAACATCAACTAAGTTGAAATCAAAATGTTTGCTAATTGACAGTTCGGAACGCCGTAGACAAACTAATCGTAACTTCTTGGATATTTTTTTCACTTTCGACTTTATTACTCGAGTCAAAACACGTGACATATTCAAATAAAAATTAAAAATAATACAAGCTATCATTTCTATAAGTGATCGGCCACTTAATCTATTTAATAGAAATAACCCCTATTAAAATAAGGGTTCGATATTACATAATCAAAAATCTGATATTGTATTGACAATGCATTCGTACCCAATTCGTGTTGCCCTTATCAAGTGTTAAAATTCGGGTGGTCGGTCTCAATGTGTGAAGTTACTGGTTGTTTTAGTGGGGTTTAAAATAGCATATCAGCTAAAGTTGGTACTGAATTTAGTGGTCGTAATTCGGAATAGCGGGGTGCCCATTTGAGAGGGGTTAGCGACCATTGAAATAAAGAACAAATAATACCGTTCTGTAAAAATTCTGTCGTAATAGTGGGGTGCCCATATTTCCGGGGTGGTCGTAAGGAGGGGTTTTACTGTATTTTGAATTTCATCAACTTATTGTCTCAGCTTCTTTGAATTTGGACCAGTATAAAGTTGACCACACCAACAAAAATGCTTCACATAAATGTTGACCAATGTCAGAGTTCAAAATTCACTTGTTGTCTGAATGATTATTTTGATAAGTTGGTTGATTCTTTGATTCTCAGCCGTGAACCATCAATTTAAGTTTTACCGTTTAGACAAGAACTCTTGCCAATTCGAACGATAAGTCATTCTATCTTTTTACAAGATTTATGCTCTATCTTTGACAAAGAATCTTTCAATGTATGTTATATAAATGCCACTGTTAGATAAATAAAAGAAAACTTTTCTTTTGCAGACACAAGAAAAACAGTCTTCAGATGGAAACAATGAATTTTCAAACATGTGGAAACAGTTACAAACTGCTAGTGAATCTGGTCAGGGGACATCACTCTCACAAGCTGCTTCAGTATTACCCACAGTTCCAAGTGATGATGCTAATAATAGTAACACAGCACAGACAAAAATCGATGTGGACAGTCTATTTTCTCAAGCTTCGCAGTCTATGAGTACAGAAACTTCAGAAAGCAAAAAATCTGAGACCCAATCTAAGACAGGTGTACAAGAAAAGAAAGCTTCAAAACCTTCCAGTAAAGTTGTTTCGAATGATGAATTTGCAGCCATGTTTAAATCTCTGGAAGCAGGTCAGACTGCAAGTGATAAAGAAACAGAAGAAGACTCAACTGAGGTGAGGTTTTGGGGATATAATGACACTAAAACTTTATCTGACGACAAAATTTTTGACTGTCCAAATTGAAAGATGTTACGGATGACAATTTCAAGTTGAAGAAATTTTACAAATCTTTGTCTTTGTGGGTTGAGAACATAATTAAAAATCAAAAATTGCTTATTATAGGTACTTTTTAGCTCCATTGACCCAAGGCCAGAAGATTTATAGCCATGGCATGTTTCCCATCTGTGTGTCCCTCTGTCTGTCTATCTGTCTGTCTGTACATTAACTTCACCATTTTAACACTCTAGAGTCCACAGTTTGCATTGGATTATCTGAAAACTTCCACTGAATGATTGTACCATCAAAAGGATAGTCCCTTTTGAAATTTGGTTCAAACCGTCAAGTTACACAAATATAGGGGGTCTCATGAAAATTTCATTTGACAACTTTGAAAATCTTTTGCTACCAAACTAAAAGACCTACATCTCTGATATAAGGTATGTGGCATCATCTAGTGGACCTCTATCAAGATTGTATGAATTATGGCCCCAGGATCAAAATAAGCCCATCCCCGTACATCACAAGTTTAATATAGGCTTATATAGAGAAAATTTTAAAGTTGTTCTTCTTCCAAATAAAAGGGCCTGGAGCTTTGATATTTGGTATGTAGCATATCTTGTGGATTTCTATCAGGATTGTATAGATTTTCACCCCAGAGACAGAATTAGCCTATCCTGGATATCACAGGTTTTACATAATAATGAAAACCTTAAAAATGTTCTTCGCTCAATCAGAAGGGCTAAGAACTTAGATATTTGGTATACATCATCATCTGTTTGACATTAATCAAGATTGTATAATTAAAATCTCAGGTGTCATAATTAGCCCACCCCAGGAATTCATTAGTTCAACATTGTTTTATATAGTGAAAGCTTTAAAAATCTTCTTCTCTCAAACAGAAATTTCCAGAGCAATGATCTTTGGTATGCATCATCTGGTGGCCCTATAATTATGGTCCCAGGGTCATAATTAGCCCATCCCTGGAAATCACAAGTTTAACATAGACTTATATAGTGAAAATTTTGAATTCTTCTTCCAAATGAGAGGGCCAAGAGCTTTGATATTTGGTATGTAGTATAAACTGGTGGATTTCTATCATGAGTGTATGACTTTTTGGTTCCAGAGACAGAATATATCACAGGTTTTTCATAGGCTTTAATAGTGAAAACCTTAAAATGTTCTTCTTTCAAACAGAAGGTCCTAGAACTTAGATGTTTGGTATATCCCAATTTTAACATAGGCTTATATAGTGAAAATCTTCTCCCAAACAGGAGGGCATACAGCTTTGATATTTGGTATGTAGTATAATCTGGTGGATTTCTATCATGATTGTATGAATTTTTGGTTCCAGAGACAGAATTAGCCTTTTCTGGATAGCTCAGGTTTTATATAGGCTTAAATAGTGGAAACCTTAAAATGTTCTTCTTTCAAACAGAAAGGCCTAGAACTTAGATGTTTGATATACATCATCATCTGTTGGACTTTAATCAAGATTGTATAATTAAAAGCTCAAGGGTCATAATTAGCCCATCCCTGGAATTCATAAGTTTAACATTGTATTATATAGTGAAAGCTTTAAAAATCTTCTTCTCTCAAACAGAAATTTCTAGAGCGAGGATATTTGGTATGTACCAGTAGCAGCATCTGGTGACCCTCTATCAAGATTGTATAAATTATGCTCCCAGGGTCATAATAAGCCCATCCCTGGACATCACAAGTTTAACATAGACTTATATAGTGAAAATTTTAAATTCTTCTTCCAAATGAGCCTACAGCTTTGATATTTGGTATGTAGTACAATCTTGGGGATTTCTATCAAGACTGTATGAATTTTGGCCCCAGAGACAGAAATAGCCTTTTCTGGATATCACAGGTTTTTCATAGGCTTAAATAGTGAAAACCTTAAAAATGTTCTTCCTTCAAACAGAAGGGCCTAGAACTTAGATGTTTGGTATATCACAATTTTAACATAGACTTATATGGCGAAAATCTTCTCCCAAACAGGAGGGCCTAGAGCTTTGATATTTGGTATGCAGCAGCATCTGAAGGACTTTTATCAGGATTGTGTGGACAAGCCTAAATTTTGCCGATTCTTTTTTATCAGGATGAATGTTCAGAGAAGATCAAGAAGATGTTACATATTTGGGATGTAGAACCGTCTGATGACAGTGATCAACCAGCTTCTAAGGGAGCCACCAATGTGTCCTATGGTAGACAGGTATCTTTACAAGAGCTTTTTGATGGTAAGTTGAAGTTTAAACTAACTTATTTTGGTTTGATGGCAAGAGAAGCTTTTAGCTTACAGCGTCCTTGAACAGTCCAGATCAAGATATATTAATGCCCCGGCAAGAGAAGCAGTATCTTAACCCATTCCCACAATGATGCTTTTGGATGCCCCTCAAGAAAACATTTTAGAAAACATTGAGTAAAATGAGGAAATAAGTTTTGACAAGCCATTTCTCATTTTACACAATCTTCAAACCCAGAGAGTTATTAAAAATCTTAGATTTCATAAACTTTAACCCATTACCAGATGGCAAAATTTTAGATTGGTCCAAATTGAAAGTTGCAGACGACAATTTTAAGTTTATAAAATTTTAGATTTATTCAACTTTCTGGGTAGAAAACATTGTGTAAAATGAAGAAATTGTTTGTGACAAGCAATTTCTTCATTATACACAATGTTTTCCCAATTATTTTTCTTGAGGAGCGTCCAAAAGCATCACATGTGGGAATGGGTTAAATTGTTGTCTGCAACTTTGACCAGTCTCAAATATTTCTGTCTGGTAATGGGTTAAGCCTGATGCTACTTTATTTACAGCTTGGTAGACTAAGCTAGCTATTAAAAGTCTTACCCTTGTAAACACTCCAATGCTAGTGGTGCTCTGACCTGTGGCCTTCAGATAATGAGTCAAGCATTTGGTATCCCTGGACTTGTGATAGAGTGTCATTTATTCTGTCAATTTATCTTCAAAACTTATCAAAAACTTTACATTAACCCTTCCCTGTATTTATGCCCCCGCATCGATAGATCGGGTGCAAAGTGTTTTACCAGTGTCCGTCTCTCTGTCTGTCTGTCTGTCTGTCCATCTGTCTGTCTGTCTGCAAAACTTAACCTGCCAACTAAACATTTTCCTATAACTTAAACCCTGATTAAGTTACAATGCTAATATTTGGTATGTAGATAGGTCTCAACAAGGCCCAACTGGGGAAGGTCATTTCATCAAGGTCAAGGTCAAAATTTTAACTCTTTTCCCTAAAACAAAGAAAAAAAACAAAGAAAATGACCTGTTTCTTCTAAAGTTTCTTCTATGTTTCAGGGGCATAGTGTTTCACAAACACATCTTGTTTATGTTCAAATTTATTTGAAAACTTTACCACAATAATCTGGTTACAGTTCTGGCATGAAGACTGTTTGAGTAAGAATGAGGGAACCTTTCAGAAATCTTCCCCTTTGCAACATCATTCTTGGGGTGCTGTTTTTGGTAAAAGAAGCATGCAGTGTACACAGTTTGTATTGCCTATTTTTAGAGATAAGTGCATCACTGTTTTAGCCCATAACCACACAGCCATGCCTTTTGAAGCCCCTAAGAAAAACAGTTTTGGAAAACTTTGTGAAAAAAGAAGAAATGTTTTTTTTACCTTATTTGGCACTTATTTTCAAAATTTAGCACACTTAAACAAGTCATTTGCAACTTCTTTCCATTTGGACCATTCTAAATTTTTCTGTCTGGTAACAGAGTTGGGGTATATGAATCATACAGACATTAGACACCTGGGACAGTCTTAGAATAACATCTAGATTTTGTTATTATAGGAGCCAAACAGCAGCAGACCCCTGCAGAAGAGTCTCAAACATCATCTGACCCTCAGGATAGTCAAACACAACAGAAGCGAGGTAAAGGAGGTAGCTACCAGAAGTTAAAACAACAACACCAGGGGGCATTGGCTCACCAACAACTGTCAGAACAACAGAAAGGGTTCCCACCACCGTTGATGCAACAACAAGTCCGTCCTAATATACAGCATCAGCGACCTCCCTTAATGATGTCACCAAACCAAGGAGGAAATAGGTATGAATATATATCAATATTGAGTATCAAAACTTCATAACTGCAATGTGTTTAAGCTGTAGCTCAGACCTTTATGTTTCCCATCAGCTAAAAAAGATTCGAAAACTCCTATTTCTTACATCCTGTGCTCTGAAATAGGATCTCTGGCTAATGTTCTATCCAACATTTGACCAAACTTTACCAGACAACAAAATTTTAGGCTCGTCTAAATTCAAAGATAGTATAGACGACAATTTTCAATTTGATGGATTTTGATTTTTAAGCTTGGGTCTTTTCTTAGAAAACAGGAGTTATTGCTATGACCAGGACGGCGTCTGCGTCGTCATCCAAAAATGTTGACTTTTTTAATATCTCTTGTATTCCAGAACACATTCTCTTGGTACTCGAAATATATGTCCTATCACAAGAGTTTTCTATGCCAACAAAAGGGAAAACTCTAAATCCATTTTTGTACAATTATGCCCCCTTCTTAGCTCGGCTGTTTTTGGAGAAAACCCGAGGTATTGCGATAGCCTTGATGCCGTTGTTGTGAACGTTGTTGTTGTTGTCGTCATGCTAAAACTTCGACATTTTGTTAAAGCTCTGGTTCTAATGAAAGCATTCACCTGAAACTTGGCACACATGTTTACTATCAAAAGAGGAACCTATACTATCAAGGGGGATAACTCTAAATGCATTTTGTGCCAATTTTGCCCCTTTCTTGACTTAAATTTTTTATCCACTATCCAGCACCCAACAGCCAAGCGTAGGCACTTGTAGGCGATGCTCTTGTTTTACTTATAAATTTTACCAGCTATCTATCAAGCACTTTAACAGCTTAGGATTGCAATACTCATGCCATGCTCCTTTTTGTGGTAGAAAACATTGAGGAAAATGAAGAAATTGCTTGTGACAAGAAATTTACTAGTTGGGCCTCACAAAGCTTTTTAGCTCACCTGAGCACGAAGTGCTCTTGGGGAGCTTTTATGATCGGTCATCGTCCATCGTCTGTCCGTCCGTCTGTCTGTCTGTTCACAAATTACAAAAAAATCTTCTCCTTCTAAACTAATCATGGAATTTCAAGAAAACTTAACAGAAATGATCCTTAGGTCATGCTCTTTCAAAATACTTCAAAGAATTTAAATCCATGAAGAACTCTGGTTAAATCCATGAAGAACTCTGGTTGCCATGGCAACGGAGTGAAAAAACTTAAAAAAATCCTCTCCTCCAAAGCGGTAAGGCCTAGGGCTTAGATATTTGGTACAAATCATCATCTATTGACACTCTACCAAAAAACTTCAAAGAATTCCTGTATTTTGAAAATTAGCCCTTTTCTGGGCGATCCCTGATTTTACATAGAAATAAAGAGGGAAATCTTTAAAAATCTTCTTGTCCAAAACCACAAGGCCTAGAGCTTTGATAATTGGTATACATTATCATCTATTAACCCTCTACCAGAATACTTGAAGAATTATCGTATTCTGAAAATAAGCCCTTTTCTTTGTGCTCCCTAATTTTACATAGAATAAAAGAGGGAAATCTTAAAAAATAATCTTCTCCTCCCAAATCATTAGGCCTAGAACTTTGATATTTGGTACATATCATCATCTATTGACCCTCTACCAAAATACCTCAAATAATTACCGTATTCTGAAAATTAGCCAAATTACTTAAAAAATTAGCCCTTTTCTGTGCAATCCCTAATTTTAGTTAGGAATAAATAATGATATCTTTATAAACCTTCTTCTCCAAACCATTAGGCCTAGAGCTTTTATACTTGGTATGTATTGATGTCTATACTTCAAAGCATTACCATATTCAGGAAATTAGTGCTATATGGTGGGATCATCAATATACCTAGGATTAAAGAGAAATCCTTAAACATCTTCTCCAAAATAATTAGACTGAGGGCTTTGTTATTTTGTTTATATCATAAAGCCACGAACCATCATACTCAGGGGAGCGATTTAGGACCATCATGGTCCTCTTTTTATTATTAGCTCACCTGAGCACAAAGTGCGAGGTGAGCTATTGTGATCGGTCATTGTCCGTCGTCCGTCCGTCCGTCTGTCCGTCTGTCCGTCTGTCCGTCTGTCCGTCTGTCCGTCCGTCCACAATTTCTTTAAAAATCTTCTCCTCCTAAACCAGTAGGCCAATCATGCTGAAACTTTGCAGGGATGTTCCTTGAGTGAAGTTCTACAAAAGTTGTTAAAAGAATTTAATTCCGTCAAAAACTCTGGTTGCCGCGGCATGTGAAAATGGGAATCTTGAATAAATCTGTAAAAATCTTTAAAAATCTTCTCCTCCTAAACCAGTAGACCAATCAAGCTGAAACTTCGCAGAGATGTTCTTTGGGTGAAGTTCTACAAAAGTTGTTAAAAGAATTTAATTCCGTCAAAAACTTTGGTTGCCACGGCATGTGAAAATGGGAATCTTGAATAAATCTGTAAAAATCTTCTCCTCCTAAACCAGTTGGCCAATCAAGCTGAAACTTTGCAGGGATGTTCCTTGGGTGAAGTTCTACAAAAGTTGTTAAAAGAATTTAATTCCGTCAAAAACTCTGGTTGCCGCGGCATGTGAAAATGGGAATCTTTAGTAAATCTGTAAAAATCTTTAAAAATCTTCTCCTCCTAAACCAGTAGGCCAATCAAGCTGAACTTTTGCAGAGATGTTCCTTGGGTGAAGTTCTACAAAAGTTGTTAAAAGAATTTAATTCCGTCAAAAACTCTGGTTGCCACGGCATGTGAAAATGGGAATCTTTAGTAGATCTGTAAAAATCATTAAAAATTTTCTCCTCCTCAACCATTGGGCCAATCAATCTAAAACTTTGCAGGGATGTTTTTTAGGTGAAGCTCTTCAAAAGTTGTTAAAAGAATTTAATTCCATGAACTCTTGTAACTGCGGCATATGAAAATGGAAATTTTAGAAAATCTTTGTTGTCTTTTTTTTTAACAGACTACAAGGCCAAAGGCATTTATATTTTATATAGAGCTCAATCATATTGTTCTCATCCAAGTTTTTTTTAAATATTTAAACATGGCCCTTCCCAAGGCATCCAAGGATATGAAAAACGCCCAATAAGAGCATGTTCAAATATTTTCCACTCCTCATGTATAAGTTGTAATGCATTCATATTTTGATTTATAGTACATCCAGATTGTTCTCTACCAAGGTTGCTAAAATTACACCCATTGAAGTTGCAGACAGTAATAAGAGTTTTGATTGAAATCTAAATACAAAGAATTTCAGGTAGAAAACACTGTGAGAAATGGATAAATTGCTTGTCACTCCCTTTCTCACTATGTATTTTTCAAACCTGTTTTCCCTGAAGGTGACAAATTCTGGGATAGTTTGGTAATGGATTAAACTATAAAGCCAAAGGCATTCATTATTATTGTAAAGCATTACTGGATTGTTTTGTACAAAGCCCAAAATCTTATATATCTTTTATTAATTTTGCTCAAGTTGTGTCTTTTTTATACTAAAAAGTACTGTAATTTGGAGATGCCTCAGGTGAGCGATTTAGGACCATCATGGTCCTCTTGTTTTGAAATGAGTCAAGTCATTGCCACATGTATCTGCTGTCTCACCAATATGCTAGCAATGCTAGTAAGAGTGAAGCTGGTGTCTCAGCTCTATTCCCTTTCCCTCCTTTTTATATCTCTGAAGGAAAAAGCTTTGGAAAACATTGTGGAAAATGAAGAAATTGCTTGTTACAAGCAATTTCTTCTTTATCAACAATGTTTTCTATGCAAAAAGAGGAATAGAATTAAAATTACATCATCTTGAAATTGTCATATGCAGCTTCTTTCAATTTGGACCAGTCTAAAATTTTATTGTACGGTAATGGGTTAGTGTGGTCATTGTGGTGTGAGTAAAAACAGGAAGTCATGGTCAGGTGCCCCAGGAACTGTAAAACTGTATAATCCATTCCTAGATTATCCTGGTTTTTTAAGACCCTCAAAAAAAGCTTTAGAAAACATTGTGGGAAATGAAGCAATTTTTTATGCTCCTGCATCGATAGATTGGGGTATATTGTTTTAACGGTGTCCATCTGTCCGTCTGTCTTTCCGTCTGCAAATCTTAACCTGCCAACTAAACATATTCCTATAACTTCAACCATGATTAAGTTACAATGCTAATATTTGGTATGTAAATAGGTCTAAACAAGGCGCAACTGGGGAAGGTCATTTCATCAAGGTCAAAGAAAAAAAACAATAAAATTCACCCGTTTCTAAAGAATTCCTGTTTCGGGAGCATGGTGTTTCACAAACACATCTTGTTGTTACAAGCATTTTCTTGATTGTCCGCAATGTGTTCTACCCCAAAGGACATAGCTTTTCAAAATTTTATTGTGTGGGAATGAGTAAATATTTTTAGAGGTTTCTGACTTTGTGAGCAATCTGTCAGTTCTGATAGACTCACTGTGTTGAGAGTTTTCATGCTTCGGTTGTGTATGATTGGTCACATTTGTTTGACCATTACCAGATGACAAAACTTTAGACTGGCCCAAATTGATAGAAGTTGCAGACGACAATTTTAGCTGTTTGAACTTTAAAAACCTTCCCGCTGGGAGGGAGAAAACTTTGTGGATAATGAAGAAATTGCTTCTTGACAAGCAATTTTCTCATTTTCAATAATATTTTCCAAGGTTTTTTTTCTTGAGGGGCATCTAAAAGCAGATTGTTTGGGAATGGAAGAATCCATTGGCAGACGACTTAATTTTAGTCTGGTCCCAGTTCAAAGAAATTACATACAACAATTTAAAGAGTGTTTTGTTTGTAATTCAGTGCCTTATAGATTAAAAAAAGAAATAGTGATAAAAAGAATTTAAGAAATTGTTAAAAGCATGTAGGATCTTCTCCTTTTAACTGGTATACTCATACAGTGAGTCAAAATTGAGGATTGTTTGGCGATCTTCTAAATCTTATTGGGAAATTTAAATAAATCTGTTGACTTTCTTTCAGAAATCCAGTTATGGAATTAATGAGTTTCTGCCAGTCTCTACAGATTGGATTACCTTTGTATGATTATATCCAAAAGGTGAGCATTTGTTTGTCCTCTTTAAAGTTTGGCCCATTTCCACTCAATGATACCCCTCAAGAAAAACAATTTGGAAAACATTGTGTTAATGAAGAAATTGCTTGTCAAAAGCATTTTTTTTCATTTTACACATTTTTTTCCTACCGAGAAAGTGAAAAAATAGAATTTCATAAACTCTAAAATTATATTAACTTTAAATTGTTGTCTGCAACTCCTTTCCATTTGAAATTCTGCTGTCTGGTAATGGGTCAAAAAATTATTGCATTACCAGATTAGTAAAAATAAATGTATGTAATGTGGTCATTGTGCACTGTTAATTATTTGTTTGAATTGGACTATGTTCTTACTGTTGCAAGATTGATGCTGTCCAAGAAAAAATCAATTAACTACAGTAAAACCCCTCTAATACGACCACTTGCGGTACTTTCTGAAAGTGGTCGTAATAGCAGGTGGTCATAATACTGAGGTTTGGTCGATTGTCTTCAAGTAATTCATGTTTATTTTATCTTTGATATTTGAATATATTTATTCTTGACATACAAAAATTAAACTAGAAAAACATGTTTTACAGCGGAATGTTATGTTATTTTCAAATTTACAATCTTTGATAAGTTCTACTTTCTCTCTTCTCCATTTTGATCTGATTCAGAAGTCCGACCCCAGATTATTTATACGTAAGTACAGGTTCAATGTGTCAAACTGTTGATATCATATCTTCTATAATGAGAATACCAAACATCAATTAAGTTGAAATCTAATTAATTGTTCGGAATGCCGTAAACAAACTGATCGTAACTTCTTGGATTCTTTTTCACTTTTGACTTTATTACTCAAGTCAAAACCTGTGACATATTCAAATAACAATAAAAAATAATACAATATAATTTCTAAAAGTGATCAGCCACTTTATTTTTTTAAATAGAAATAACGCCTTTTATAATAAGGGTTCAATACTGCATAATCAAAAATCCAATATTGTATTGACAATACATTCGTACCCAATTAGTGTCACTCTTATCTAGTTTGAAATTTGGGTGGTCGGTCTCAATGTGTGAAGTTACTGGTCGTTTTAGTGGGGTTCAAAATAGTGTATCAGCTATACATGGTACTGAATTTGGTGGTCATAATTTGGAATAGCGGGGTGCCTGTTTTAGAGGGGTAGGCAACCATTGAAATAAAGAACAAAAAATTTGTTCTGTAAAAATTCGGTCGTAATAGCGGGGTGCCCGTATTTCCCGTAAGGAGGGGGTTTACTGTAATTGACAGTAAAATCAATTAACTAACTGACAGATCATTGCTGTCAATTAACCCATTCTCACACAATCCCACAATCTCACACAAGAAAAAAGCTTTGGAAAACATTGTGGAAAATAAAGAAAGTGCTTGTATCATGCAATTTCTTCATTATCAACAATGTTTTCTATCCAAAAAGACTAAATAGATTTACATTCCATCAACTTGTCATCGTCGTGCAAAAACTTTGATATTTTGTGATATCTGGTTCCACTGAAGGCATTCACTTGAAACTTGGCACACATGTTCACTATCAAAAGAGGAACTTATACTATCTAGGGGGACAACTCTAGATGAATTTTGGATGAATTATGCCCCTTTTCCGACTATCCAGCATCCAACAGCCAAGCGTAGGCAGCCGTAGGTGGTGCTCTTGTTAGCTCAATAAGGTGAGCTATTATTATCGGTCCTGATCCGGCTTCTATCTGTCCATCTTTCTGCAAAAAAAGATCTTGCCTCCTAAACTAACCATGGAATATCAAACAAATTCCACAGAAATTATCCTTAGGTTATGCTTTTTCGTAAACTGCAAAGAATTTATATCCATAAACAACTCTGGTTGCTATGGAAATCAAGGGAAAATAAACTTAAAAAATCTTCCCCAAATCAAAAAGGCCTAGAGCTTTGATATTTGGTATTTATCAATGTCTATTTACTCTCAACGAAATTACTTCAAAGAATTACCTACTCTGAAAATAAGCCCTTTCCTTCACTATCCCTGTTTTACATGTGAATAAAGTAGGAAATCTTTGAAAATCCTCTCCCAAACCAGTAGGTCTACAGCTTTGATATTTGGTATGTATCAATACCTATTTAACCTCCACCAAGATACTTCAAATAAGTACCGTACTATGAAAATTAGCATCAAAAAGCCGGATTTTGGGGAATTAGCTAAAGCATGTCTTTCTCTTCAAAGAATAAATGTAAAAGGACTTTTCACTAATTATTTCAGGGGGGCATGCACTACTGTGTTGTGACCATGGTGAATGGAGCAAGATTCCAGGGATCGATGTGTAAGACAAGAGAGGAGGCAGCAGAGAGTGCAGCTGGAGTAGCTCTTCTACAGATGGTTTGTATACATTTTTAACACACTCATGCACAGTCCAACCTTTTTACCCCACTCAATAAAAAGAAGCTTTGCAGAAACATTGTGGGAAATAAAGAAATTTGCTTGTAACAATCAATGTCTTCATTATCCACAATTTTTTCTACCAAAAAGGACATGGACTTTTGAAATTTCATCAACAAAAATTTGTCGTCTGCAGCTTCTTTTGATTTGGACCAATCTATGTCTTTGTCATTTGGGAAAAGGTTAACTTTATACCAGGAGACAAAATTTTAGACTGGTCAAAATAAACCCATTCCCACACAATGACGCTTTTTGTCACCCCTCAAGAAAAACAATTGGGAAAACATTGTGTAAAATTCTTCATTTTCCACAATGTTTTCTATTCAGAAAGTTGACAAAATCTATAATTCCATAAACGTAGATTCTTGTCTGCAACTCTTTTGAATTTTGACCAGTCAAAAATTTTGTTGAGTAGGATTAGGTTAGAAGAAGCTGCAGATGACAATTTTAAGTTGGTGACATATAACTGTTCAAAAACTTAATATCTGACTAGGGTTAGCATTCTATTTAAGTTTTTTTAAATAGTCTCAAGTTGAAATAGCTAAGGAAGAAGGATAAGTTACAATTTGATCTGTTACATTTTACAGAAGGGCAGTATGCACCAGATGCCTGTTAACCCCATCATGAGACTACCAGGGTATACCCCAGCAATACCAATACCCCAGGGCAGACAGTTTTCTTCTCCAAACTCTGCATTCAGCCCTGTCAGTAACTTCCCAGGTAAACTTAATCAATTACTTGATATATAGTTGATCTTGCTGGAGCAACCACTTCTATTAAGAGACCATGTCAAGCAACCATAATCAAAAGCCTTTTTGCAAAATCTCTTAAGAAGTGAAAGCATTTTGCTCAAAAATAAAATAACAGCCAAATCCTATGCTGTTGGAACTCATTTAATCGTCTCAATGAGACAATCTTAGAGTCCCAACAACATAGGATGAAGTGTGAATTTTGTAATGATTCATGTATGCAATTGAATCAATCCTTCAAACCTTGAACAAAAAAGTGTACTTAGCAACCATTCTCTTATGCAACCACTTTTTGGTCATTCCTTGAGTGTTCGCTTAATACAAGATTAAATGTATTTCTGTAAAGTAGTTATTGAATTTGAATATGATTACAGCTAAGATTAGTTTTCCTTTTATAGTATTTCAGATACAATGTTGAAATGTTGCTCCTTTGAGGTAGAAAATATCATGGAGAATGAAGAAATTGCTTATAACAAGCAATTTCTTCATTCTCCACAATGTTTCCAAAAGTTTTTTTCTTAGGGGGCGTCAAAAATAGTCATTGTATGGGAAAAGGGTTAAAGGCCATTGGTTTGAATCATACTTATGACTATGTAGGTCCTTGTGTGAGTCTTTTCGGAGCCCAAGTCTAGTTCTGGTAATAACCAGGAAAAAATGAATTTTGTTCTCACATAACAGAAAGATTGACTAAAATAGCATTAATACCTTACCACTAAATCCAGCATTTTACCTGTTAAATACATTGTGGCCAAGGAAGAGAATGCTGACAACTAGCATTTTCTTCCTTGCCTTACACAGAGTTGGCTATATTTCCAATGTGGTCTGCAACTCCTTTCATTTTGGACCAGTCTAAAACTGGGTCAAACCCAATGCAAAGGTAATATTATATCCCATGCAAGAAGTCTCATCTAGATGCAGCTTTGACAACTGGCTCTAACAGGAAGTTCTAATTCGATATTAAATGGTGTTATTTTTCAACCTTCAAACAATTAACATGTTAAAAAAAAAAAGGAATATTGGTTGGTGACTTAAGCGTCATACCTACATCTAAAACAACTCACAAATGCAATAAAAATGCTTCACTTAAATGTTGGGCAATGTTGATATTTGAAGTTCACTTCTGGTCTAAATGAAAGATTTGATTGGTCAATTTAGTCTTTGATTAACAGCTGCGATTAGGTTTTTTATATCACGAAACCAACAAAATGTGTGTCATAAAAGCCAGAGTTCAAATTTCATTTCCATTTTGAATGAATAATTTGATTGGTCAATCAGGGTTTTATTTGACAGCTGGGATCCTTCACTTGTCTTTTATCCTCACAGGTTTCCAAGGCCCTATGATTTCGGGACAATATGGCAGCTACAACCAAAGGTCATACAATGTTGGTCAAGGTCATAAAGACTATGGGAGAGGGGGTGGTACTGTCAGGCAACAATATTTACAGACTAACAGTTACTATGGAAACAGTCATCAGAATTACCAAAATCAGGGAAGACAGTCAAACTACCAGAATTTTAACAGTAACAGTACATCTGCAGGCAGTAAAAACAATAAACAGAGTGAAAAAACAACAGATTCTCAACAGACAGTCTCAGAGGTTATATCAACCAATCAGAAACCAAATAAGATTGGATTGACCAATCAGAGTGAAGGAAAAACCAAGCCTACAAGTGTTGTTACTCCATTTGTCCCACTTCAGGTAATCTTTAACCCATTTCCACTCGACAACATTTTTGACTGTTCCAAATTGAAAGAAGTTGCAGACGACAGTTTAGTTTACTTTGAAATTTAAAATTAGGGGTCAAATGGGATAGAAAAAATTGTGATAAAAGGAGAAATTGCTTGTTTCACTTTGACATTATAGGCTGTATCACAGTATATAATGGTATCAGCTCTGTCCAAATGACAGTCAATCAGTGCTGAAGTCTGTCTGACCAATTTCTTGTTTATACAACTTTACCTACATTCTTGGTAAGGAATTAAATGAAATTTTCACATAATGTCCCTCATCTCCTGACCTTGTGCATATTGTGGAGGTTTTGCCAATCAAGTCTGTGTCACAGAAAAATGGGGCTTAATGCTTTTTTTTTTTTTTTTTTTCTTGGCTAGTTAGCAACGTAAATTGTGACATGGCACTCTTGTTAATCTCTGTCTCACTAATGGCCAGTTGGTACTTGTAAGGGTTTTTCACAAATGGCCAAATTGTACATCTGAAGATTTCTCACTAGTGGCCAAATGGTACTTGTAAAGGTTTCTCACTAATGGCCAAATGGTGCCTGTAAAGGTTTCTCACAAATGGCCAAATGGTACTTGTAAAGGTTTCTCTCTAATAACCACTCACTAATGGCCAAATGGTACTTGTAAAGGTTTCTCACTAATGGCCAAATGGTGCCTGTAAAGGTTTCTCACAAATGGCCAAATGGTACTTGTAAAGGTTTCTCTCTAATAACCACTCACTAATGGCCAAATGGTACTTGTAAAGGTTTCTCACTAATGGCCAAATGGTTCCTGTAAAGGTTTCTCACAAATGGCCAATTGGTACTTGTAAGGTTTTTTTTTCGTTTATGGCCAAATGGTACATCTAAAGATTTCTCACTAACGGCCCGATGGTACTTGTAAAAGTTCTCACTAGCAGCCACACTCTATTGACCAAATGGTACTTGGAAAGGTTTCTCTCTAATATCCACTCACTAATGGCCAAATGGTACTTGTTAAGGTTTTTAATTGGTGGCCAAAAGGTACTCGTAAATGTTTCTCACTAATGGCCAAATGGTACAGTAAAACCCCTCCTTACGACCACCCCGGAAATACGGGCACCCCGCTATTACGACCGAATTTTTACAGAACGGAATTTTTTGTTCTTTATTTCAATGGTCGCGAACCCCTCTAAAACGGGCACCCCGCTATTCTGAATTACGACCACTAAATTCAGTACCAACATACACTATTTTGAACCCCATTAAACGACCAGTATTTTCAAACATTGAGACCGACCACCCGAATTTCACACTTGGAAAGAGCGACACTAATTGGGTACAAATACATTGTAAATACATTAACGGATTTTCGATTATGTGATATCGAACCCTTATTATAATAGGTGTTATGATTAAAGTGGCCGATCACTTTTAGAAATTATAGTTTGTATTATTTTTAATTGTTATTTGAATGTGTCACAGGTTTTGACTCGAGTAATAAATTCGTAAGTGAAAACGTATCCGAGAAGTTACGATTAGTTTGTTTACGGCGTTCCGAAAAGTTAATTAGCAATTAAATTTTGATTTCAACGTAATTGATGCTTCGTATTCGCATTATAGAAGATATGATATCAACAGTTTGAAACTTTGAACATGTACTTATGAACAAATAATCTAAGGTCGGAGTTCTGAATCAGATCCAGAAAGTAGAACTTGTCGCAGATCGTAATTTTGAAAATGACATAAGATTCTGTTGTAATACATGTTCTTATAGTTTAATTTTTGTATGTATAGTATTAATATATTCAAATAACGAAAATGAAATAAACATGAGTTACTTGACAACAAACGACCAAACCTCAGTAATACGACCACCCCGCTATTACGACCACTTTCAGAAAGTACCGCAAGTGGTCGTATTAGAGGGGTTTTACTGTACTTGTAAAGGTTTCTAACAAAAGGCCAATTGGTACTTGTAAAGGTTTCTCATGGATGAATAAATATTAATTGTACTTGTAAAGGTATCTCACTAATTTCCAAATGATGCTTATAAAAGTTTAGACATTGGTAGTCACAGTAAGGTTTAGTAAAGGTATTGGTGTTATAAAAATATTTGCAGGCATATAAGAGTCATGTTTAAAAATCAATTAAATCTTGCAAAAGCAAAAAAAATTGAACCGAGCTTGTCATCTGATCAGCCTGATAAAGGTGCCTAGATTAATACCTGTAGAAATTCTGTAATTGTTTCAGTTTTTGCTCCCCAACAATTTATCTTTACCACTCTTCAGGTCACAATTTTGGCTCAATCTTTCTCAAACTTGTTGAAAATGTTTGTATAGTTATGAGGAAGAAGCCTATAGAACATGGTGACATTTTACCTATGTCAAGGGAAAAGGCACCTTATTGACAATTTTGTATACTTTTCTAGATGTCAAGTTTTGGCTCAATTTTTGTCAACTTGCTGCAAACGTTTGCATGGTCTTTTTAGCTCACCTGAGCATGAAGTGCTCAAGTGAGCTATTGTGATCACCTTTCGTCCGGCCTTCGTCCAGCGTGTGTCGTCCGTCAACAATTTCTCTAAACGACATCTCCTCCCAAACGACTGGGCCAATTTGAACCAAATTTGGCCGAAATGTTCCTTAGGTGGTCCCCTTTAGAAATAGCTAAAAAAATGAAATCAAAAAACTCTGGTTGCCATGGCAACAAAAGTAAGATTTAAAATAATCTTTAAAATTCTTCTTCTCCAGACCAAGAAGGCGTAGCGCCTTGATATTTTGCATGAAGCATCAGTATATTGACCTCTATCAAAATAGCTAAAATCATGATCCTCGGGGCCCCAGGGCAGAGCCCCAGGGGGGATGGGGTTTATATAGAAATAAAGAACAATTTTTAAATAACATCTCCTCCCAACCACTGGGCCAATTTGAACCAAATTAGGCAGAAATGTTCCTTAGGTGGTCCCCTTTAAAAATAGGTAAAAGAATTGAAATCTGTTAAAAAAACTCTGGTTGCAATGTCAACAAAAGTAAAAATTTAAAATTATCTTTAAAATTCTCCTTCTCCTGACCAAGAAGGCTAAAGCCTTGATATTTTGCATGAAGCATCAGTAAATTGACCTCTTTCAAAATTACTTAAATCATGATCCTCAGGTCCCAAGGGGCAGAGCCCCAGGGGGGTTGGGTTTATATATAAATAAAGAACAATTTTTAAATGACATCTCCTCCAAAACCACTGGGCCAATTTGAACCAAAGTAGGCAGCAATGTACCCTAGGTGGTCCTCCTTGAAAATAGCTAAAAGAATTGAAATCTGTTAAAAACTCTGGTTGCCATGGCAACAAAAGTGGAATTTTGGAAATAATCTTAAAAAATCTTCTTCTCCTGACCCAGAAGGCCTATAGCCTTGATACTTTGCATGAAGCATCAGTATATTGATCTCTTACAAAATAGGTAAAATTATGATCCTCGTGTCCCCAGGGGCAGAAGGGGGGTATAGGCATGAAGCGTCATTTAACAGACTTCTTTCTTATTTCTGAAATTATAACCCATGGATCCAGAGGAAGGAAAAAAGTTTTTTACTTCTTTCAATTATAACTCATGAATCCAGAGGGAGGAAAAAGTTTTTTCCTTCTTTCAATTTTGCCCTTCGAATTCGTAATTTAGACTTTTGGATCCCCAGGTACATAGTCTATATATGTAAGTGTGGCCCACTTGTATCATAATCCTAACCTTAACATGAAATTAGACTGTTGAAAGAAAAAGAGCCTTTATCACGGGTGAGCGCCCCAGGGCCAACGGCCCTCTTGTTGGAATATTGTGACATTCTAACATCAAGAGCTAAAGGTGCCTTTATTGACAATTTCCTTGTTACCACTCTAGAGGTCACAATTTTTGCTTAATCTTTTGCACATTTGCTGAAAATTTTGTACAGTCAAGAGGAAAGTTCCTAGTTAATACTGTGACATTTTGACTAATATGGGAAAAGGGGCATCCATGATAATTTCCCAGTTACCATTCTAGAGACCACAATATTCACACAATATTTCTCATTCCTGCTGACAGTGTTTTTATGATCAAGAGGATGTTCCATTTTGAATGCGATTAACTTCAGACCAATATTACATGAAAAGGAGCCTGCTTGTATTGTCATGTTGGAATATCCTCCATTGAATATGGTGAGATTCCTTATTATATGAAGTAAAAGGGAGTCTTACAGGCAATATCAGTTTTCTGTTCATCCAATCACAACATTTTGCCTTTATATATAAAGTCCTTGGCAGACTGCACAGTTCATATAGTTTGAGCAGGACCGATACTTTATAACACTTTAACCCATTCCCACACAACAAAATTTTAGACTGGTCCAAATTGAAAGAAGCTGCAGACGACAATTTCAAGTTGATGGAATTTTGAATTTTTTCGTCTTTTTGGATAGAAAACATTGTGGATAATGAAGAAATTGCTTGATACAAGCAATTTCTTCATTTTCCACAATGTTTTCCAAAGCTTTTTTGTTGAGGGGCATAAAAAGGAGGGATTGAGTGGGAATGGGTTAAGGATACTCCCTTTTACCATGAGGGGTCACATTTCTAATATTTTTACCTTCAGGTCACAAAGAAACAGACCCCACAGAAACAGCGGCAAGGATCAGCCTCAGATGATGGGGCAAATAAATCTGAAAACTCTCCACCTACCAACAACAAAGGTTCTTCCTCAAGTGTAGCAGAACATGCATTAAACTCTGAAAAAGCTGTTTGTGGTGCAGATTTTAATAGGACTGAAAAATTAAAAGAAAAGGAAGTACAAGACTCAAGTAAAACTACTAAGAAAGAAACAGTGAACAGTGGGAAAGAAAAGACTCCATCAAAGACCACTGAACCCAAGACTCCATCCTCAGGGAAAAAGTCAAAGCGGCGATTAGCTGCAAATTTTAATTTCAGTAACTAAATTTTACATTTACGATTTTAAACAAACTGGTAGATTCTTAAGTATAAGCAGTAAAATGGATAATGGTTAAAGAACTATGAAGAAGACAATATAGGAGGCACATTTTAGTTAACCCATTGCCACAAGACAAAAATTTGGACAGGTCCAAATTGAAAGAAGCTGCATATTGATGGGTCAGCATGAAACACTTGTTACTGCCTTTATGTTTATAGGCAGTTACAACTGTTTCATGCTGACCATTTGATATGACAATTTGATATTGTTGGAGTTTAGATTTTCTCTTCTAGGGTAGAAAACATGGTGGAAAATGAAGAAATTGCTTGTTGCAGCATTTCCCAAAACCTTTTTTCTTGAGGGGTGTCAAAACGCTGGACTATGTGGGAATGGCGGACTATGTGGGAATGGATTAAGATTTTTTTAAAAGCTACTTGATTTTGTACTGACCAAATTTATTTTATTTGAACTTATCATTTCTCTAAGTATTGGAATTTCGCAAATCTTTTAAAATTTTGTATGTTTTTAATGAGTGACACTGTAAATTCTTTTCAAATGGATTGAATTCAGAAGTAAAATAGTTAAATTTCATTTTCTTTGTTTCTAATAGTATTAACCCATTACAAGACAACAAAATTTTAGACTGGTCCAACAGGTAATTGGTTGCAGATGGCTATTCAACTGAATTTTATTGTAATATTAGAGTCTGGTAGGGAAGCAAACATTATTAGAAAAATAGAAAGATTATCTTTTCCTACAATGTTTTCTAAACTATACTTCTCAGTACATTAGAAAGCAAGGATGTGTGATAAGGGATTAAACTATATAGGGTAAGACAAAATAATTTTATTTGCATTTCTCTTTTATGATTTCTAGCTTTCCTGACCTTGACAAGCTCAAAGTGAGCTTTTGTGTTACTTGAATGTCAGTTGCGTATTGTCAAAAGTCAACAATTTCTTTGTTTGCACTCCAGGGGGTCACAGATTTATCTCAACCTTGATGAAATAATTGCTAGGTTTTAAAGATGAAGCCTTTTGAAAATTGGAAGATTCCATTGGAAAATACTGAAAAGGGGGCCTTATTGGCAATTTCTTTTTTTACAGTCTAGGGGCCACAGATTTATCTCAACCTTGATGAAAATAATTGTAAGGTTTTAAAGATGAATCCTTTTGAAAATTGGAAGATTCGATTGGAAAATAGGGGAAAAGGGGCCTTAATGACAATTTCTGTGTTTACTCTCTTGGGGTTAGAAATTTACCCAATATTGATGAAACTTGGTCAGAATGATTACAAGAGCAAGTTTAGGTTACCAGCCAACCTATTATTTATTTGTGACACGTTTCAGACCATAAATTTAGCAAAATAAAAATATTTGACCAATTACCAGACACAATTTTAGATTGGTTGAAATCAAAGATGTTGCAGATGACTGATTTTAGTTGATGAAATTTTGTAGTTGATGAAATTTTGAATGTTTTTGCCCTATCGGATGAAAAAAATTGTGGATATTGAAGAAATTACTTGTACCAAGCAATTTCTTCAATTTCCACAATGTTTTCTAATGGTTATTTTCTTGGGGGCGTCAAAAAGCTACTCTGTGTGGGAATTGGTTAATACGGAAGTAGAACTTCCAGCTGGAGCTCACTCAGCAGGGCTAGCATTTCATTAATTACCCTAAATACCATATATATTTTTTACTTGCCATGTTGCACTCGCAGAATGATGAGTAATTTTAATTCACAAAATAAAGGAAAAAGAGATTTGATTTATGCAACTAATTGTATTAGATTCAATACACTGTTTATATGATTTGGGGTTTTGCTTGTTGTTTTCAGCTCCACTGGCTGCAAACCAGCGGGGCTATTGTCATGACGTTGTGTCCGTTTGTGCATGTGTACATCCATAAACTTCTACATTAAAAAAATCTTCTCCTCTGAAAGTACCAAACAGAATTCAACCAAATTTCACAGGAATGATCCTTATGTGACCCTTTTTCAGATTCCTCCAAAGAAATTAGATCAGATGCATGTCTTTTATCTGTGGTGCTAATTTCCATGTATGGCGATTACTTCGAAAATCGCCTTTTCTAAAACCAGTAGATTGATTTCAATCTTATTTCACAGGAACGATCCTGTGTTGATCCTCTATCAGATTCCTTGAAATAAATTGATTAGATATAAAAAAAAAAAGACTGGGATAATATTCATATATGGTATAAAGTGAAAACTTTGAAAATCATTTTTAGCTCACTTGAGCATGTAGAGCTCATATGAGCTTTTAGGATTGATGGATGTCGGGCTGTTGTACTGTCATCTGTCAAATTTTGCTTCAAACAACATTTTCTAAATTGCTGGTCCAATTCTGTAAATATTCCTTGTATGGCCTTTTACCAAAATTGCTCATATTGTTCCTTCCATTGCGCACTCCAAAAGGGGTTCAAATATGCAAATTTTCAAAAATCTTCTCGTCTGAAACTACAAGGCCAATAGCTTTCCTATTTGGTGTGTTAGATCATCTAGTTGACCTTTATAAAGTTTGCTTAAATCATGAATATTAGTGTCAAATTTGCCCCGCTCTAGGGGTCTCTTAATTTTACTTAGAATTTATATAGGAAAACTTCAAAAATCATCTTCTCCAGAACAACACAGACTGGAGCTTTGATATTGTATATGACGCATTACCTAGTAGACCGCTACCAAGTCTGCTCAAATCACGGCAACGGGATCAAATTGGCCCTGTCCCAGGGGTCACTTAATTTTACATAGAATTTATATAAGGAAACTTCAAAAATCTTCTCCAGAACCACAAAACGTGGGGCTTTGATTTTGCATATAGCAGTACCTAGTAGACCTCTACAAAATTTGCTGAAATTATGACACCCCCTCCGCAGGTCTTACTGGTACCAGCCAAGGGGGTCACTTGTTCCGCGCTGTTAGTTATTTTACTAACTTCCTTTTACTTCCAACTAGGTAGAGTTATGAATAAAATCATCCTTTAATTTCTAGTTTGATAAGCAACCAATTAACTGAAGCAAACGATTACTGCCTTAGCAACCTGTGACTTCCTTAGCAATCAGTGACTTTCATATTAGATAGAGACGTTTACCACAGGAAGCAGTATCCTGGTCAGTAATACGAAGCCATCAGAAACTTAGGTTATATGAAAGTCCTATTGTCCTATTGTAGCGATCTCTTTTAGTCTTAACCCATTCCCACACAATACAATTTTAGACCAAAGAAGTTGCAGACGACAATTTTGAGTTGGTGAAATTTTGAAATTCTTTGTCATTTTGGGTAGAAATCGTTTTTTGAAGCAATTTCTTCATTTTCCACAATTTTTTCCAAAGCTTCGATATTGAGGGTGTTTAAAAGCGTCACTGTGTGGGAATGGGATAATTGAGGTGCGATGCTCATATTTTGCATGAAGGTTCAGCATATGCCAAGTTAATTTATCAAGGTAAGCCCATGGCGAAAAGTAACAGTGTATGTCATGTATTAGCAAAATTTTTGAGTCGCAAGAATCTGAATCATTGTCGTCATACGATCTTTCTTTACCCACATCCTAAACCGTATTTCACCCCTGACTACATATATCATAAGTGCTACATTGTGTGTTACGTGGTTTAATGTTAACTATTAAGACACGGCAGATATTTTTTACATTTCAACGATTTTAATCTGTTTTGTGTTAAAATGAAATAATGACCTTGAAAAAAGCCGGGCATAACGCAAGCTTGAGAAAAAAAACCATGTCGATTAAAATAACGAAGCAATTTGGGACAGAGTTTCTGGTAATACATTAGGCAAGTCCTGACAATCATTGTACGATCATTTTCCCTTTATAATCATTTCCTTTTTAGGATCATTTTCCCTTTTGGATCATTTTGCCTTTAGGATCATTTTCCCTTTAGGATCATTTTGCCTTTCTCGGTTCTCGTGTCCATGTGTACATACTGCGCAAGTCAGATTGCCATGGAAATCAATAAATCTCTTTCTAGAATGTTTTCAATTTTATACATAACCTTTTTATCAATAATGCAGAGAATTTATGTTAGAGGAGAAACTGCTCTGTCTCTCCTCCCCCCCCCCCCCACACACACACACATATATCTCGAGAGAGAGCTTGCTCTCCCATTCTTTGCACCCTTTCTTTCACCTATTATCTCTCACATAATGAACATAACAAATTAGAAAGTTGCAACAGGGCTACCAAAAACTCGTAACAAGTGATCTTCATGTTCCCCTAAAAATTGAGTCTGGCGACAATACCACCGTTCGAAATGACAATAAAGTATCAATATCTGTTCACAATCAATCATACTTCTATCCCCCTCCACACACACACACACACGGGAAAAAACCTAGCTGCAGAAGGCCCTGTATTTGACTAATCGTTGGCACCGCCCACTAACTGGTTGACCACTCCGTCAGGAAGACCCGCTTCGATTTGTAAAGGCGTTATTTTGAAAAAAAAATATATAAACTAGAATGCAAGAAAAATGGGAATAGTTGGTTGGCTTTTAGAATTTGAATAAGCTGTAATTAAGCCGTTTAAGTCGCCAAACCAACAAAACAAGTGAACAAAAATGGCGGTCTATGTTGGAGTTCGAAACTCATTTCTGGTCTAAATTTCTCTGGTAGACTTTTCATTTGATTGAGACACGCGAATGGTGAGTATACATTTAAAACTGCTTGTATTTCTCCCTTTTATGCCGGGACCACTAGAAGTGTTCAATCCTTCTTTGCATGTCGGGCTGCGGCCATAGGGCAGTTCGGGTAGCGCGTAGTACTCTCAATCATCGGTTCCAGACTCGATCTCTAGCCGCGTCGTATATCCTTTCCGACAAACTTATGGTAAGTCGGCTGAGCAGCTGGAGGGTCAGAAAGGATGAAAATTAATAGCCGCCGTCATAGCGCAGTCTCTAGCGTATCAAGATTCCTAATCTTCGATTATGATGTCATGGGTTAATTCGAAATTCAATCATTTGGTAGGGTAGGAAATATTGTGGAAAAAGAAGAAACTGCCTATTACAGGCAATTTCTTCTTTTCTTCAAATTTTCTATCAATTGTAAAATCACTGGGGTGTGAAAACCAGGGATTGAACAGAAATGGGTTAAAATCCTGTATCGCTTTGGTGTAATATGCTGTTTTTTAGCGAGTTTTAACCGTAAATGAATGAGTTAAAGATTTTCACCGGATTATATAGTTATATAGAAAGTAATTGCCGAAAAATCACTCGGCTGTTCCTGTGGCCGTGTTTGAGAATAACGGGGGCAGTTAAATAATTCGGATGAAAATACATCACAGATGCAATCACTTGTTATTTAAATCCATTCTTTATTTCATTCTTTATTAATGCAATTATTTTTATTGGTGTTGTAAGGATTTTTCCAGTAGGTGATAGTTTCCTTGGAGTGTTTAAGCCTTTCCTGCTCAGTTCCTGTTTTTTCGTGCTTTTGATTTTATAACTAAGAAAATATTGTTGAAAAAGAGGAAATTACTAGTAACAAGCAAGTTCTTCTCTTTCCACAAATTTTTCTACTCTACTGAATGTTTATTTTTCAAATTAAATCCAACTTAAATTTTCGTCTGCAAAACCTTTGAATTTGGACAGAACTAAAATTTTACAAAATAGGAAAAGGTTAAGCGTGAATGTAGCTCGCTTACAGATCGCTTACAGATCGCACAGTGTAGGGTCGACACTTTTCTCAACGGACCACGTTGACCCGTTGACCCATTCCCACACAACAAAATTTTAGACTGGCTTAAATGAAAGAAGCTGCAGACGACAAAATCAAGATGTTGGAACTCCTTTTTTTTTGTGTGTGTGTGTGTGTGTCTTTTGGGGTAGAAACATCGTGGATTATGAAGAAATTGCTTGATACAAGCAGTATCTTCATTTTCCACAATGTTCTTCGGAGCTTTTTTCTTGAGTGCCTTATGTGGGAATGATAAAGGGGGTGATATTATATTCGTTTAGCGAAAAGAGAACACCAGAACAAGCTGTAGTTACGATGTTTTGATTAGCCAACCATGATGTGGTTATCAAAACAGTATGGTACGTGACAAACTACATGCCCGGAACTGTTCAACTGTTCTTCCGATATTAGCCTATGTCGGTTATTTAGGTCAAAGCGAACAGAATGTCCTAGTTTAACCAATTACTAGAAGACAAAGTTTTACACTGGTCCAAATTAAAGAAGTTGCAGAGTCGATGGAATTTTACATAATGTTTGTCTGTTTTGGTAGAAAAAATTGTGGAAAATAAAGAAATTGCTTCGTTTTCCAAAATATTTTCTAAGCTCTCTTTTATTGAGGGGGGGGGGGGGGTCAAAAGGCGTGATTCTGTGGGAATGAGCTAAAAGACCAACCCTATAATTTCACTGGTCAGTGGTGAAACAGTTAAAGTTGTTTATAAATAATTTATGAAATGATATCGTTTTTTACTGCAGTGTGTGGTTTGGCGTTCACTTCATTTTGCAAACTAAAAAAGAATCTTAAATTGCGATCAAATAAATTATTTACTCTTGAAACTAGACTATTGTATCGATTTCCTTTAATTTCCAGTCCTTTTGGAATTTTAATAATTTCTTCATTGTTCACAATGTTTTCAAACTCAAAAGACAGAAAAGGATATTAATAAGATTTCATCAACTAAGAATTGGCGTCTGCTCCTTCTTTGAATTTGGACCAGTCTGGGCTTTGAATTAACATTCTGTATCCTTACCGAATTTAGGTCCGCAAGTGAACGACTTGTTTATTCTCAGACGTTGCCTGGTATAGTGGCATTTTCCTCATCAACCATTCGTAACTTCGACTTGAAACTTGGCCCTCCGTTGCCCTGCTTAATTGTTATCTACTTCATCTTTTCTGACTTGGTTTATTTTCAGCCAATAGTTTATGTTTTGGACATTGCCTGGTGTAGTGGTATCTCTTCAGTGCTTGATATAGAAGTGAAGTCAGGGGTCCTTCATGGTGCTTAATAATTAAGTTCATTGATGGAGAATTTCATTTTCTCGTGGTTTTTTTTTTTTTTTTTTTTTTGTGTGGGGGGTGGGGTGGGGTGGATGGGTGTAGGGGGGTGTGTGTGGTGTGTGTGTGTGTGTGTGTGTGTGTGTGTGTGTGTGTGTGTGTGTGTGTGTGTGTGTGTGTGTGTGTGTG